>PVKC010046538.1:0-11221 GCA_004027635.1 Crocidura indochinensis
CAGCCAACTTTCTCCCTACTCTGCCCAGCGGCCCAGCATTCTCTCCCCAAATTGGCGAGCAAATCCAAGTCTACGTTGCCCTGTTGGTTGCTGGGAAGAGACAGAGACATAGCCTGGGGCCATCACTGACAACTTCTTCTGATGACTCTAATGGTCCCCTAGTTGTCTTCTCATGATTACAGTTCCCACTGTGGGCTCTCCATGGTCTTGATTAAACTGCAGATGGACAACACAGCATCCTCTTTCAGCGTTTTCTCTGGTTCCACAGAAAGCCAGTTCTGAAGGCAAAGTGCCTGCCTGTTGAGGCCTCTAATTCATCTTGTTCTAAGGCAGCTAGCTCTTCCAGGCAGCTACTTTTCACCTTTGGAACCCTGAAAAGTAAACACACACGGTAGAACAGCTTTGGTGAAAGGAGAGAGATTTTAAAGGACAAGGTGACAATCAGCTAAGATATATATCATATAAAAGCAAGAAGCCTGACCGAACAACATTTATTCAAGGAAACTAAGAATATCCTCTTAGACTAGCTGGAGTCCTTTGGTCCCCTTTGCACAGAGAAGAATGAATGTGCATGAGGGGACAATAGGCATAGGAGAGAACTGGATGTTTTGAAACACTAGCAGTTTTCCCCCATGGAATAAGTTCTTTTGGCTTGTAGCATCATACAGCTCAGAAAAAAAGAGCTTGGCAATTAGTATGCAGCCTGCACACCAAGACCTCACAGTCAGATGCACCCTGGAATTCATCTCGGTGATTTTATTAAGTCTCCCTCAACTCTAAATTACTGATTCAGAGCTCAGAAATGGCACCACAGGGGAGTAAGGAAAGGTCATTTGGATTCCCAACATTTCCACATCCCCCTGCCTTATCTGGCCAAGTACCATTGCAAGAATCTAAACTATCTGTCTCCAAAGCCATTCATTGCTTTTCCTCATCTGACAGGCTCTGATCCTGTTGTTTCCAGGAGGTCTCCCCTCAGGCAGGATCACCCCCATTTCTAAATTCCACAAGGCAAACCAACATGAGGCAAGCCAGAGTGAGATTTTACTAGAACATCTGGCAGTATCACTCAGTTTAAAACCCTACTATAAATTTGCGAGGCTCATTGCAGGACAAACATCTTAATTGGATTCAGAAGGGCCAGCAAGACTGAATTTCTCTCTTCTTCTTGAACTTCCTCCCTTCTCAACCATCTCTACTCCCAAGTTTCAGGATATTAAATATTAGAAGTCTTGAAGTCAAATCATTTTCTCTTCCCATCCCTGGACCATCCTATATACCGCATATAGGATATATACATATATAGGTTATATATAGGATAAATAGGATATATGCATATATATGATGTGATATATATGATATGACATATGCATATATCTTCCATATCCTATATATGATATATATGTACATATGTTGTTCTCTCTAGCTGAAACAATGATCCTCTTGTCCACTGCTTAATTAAGTTAAATGAACTTGTTTCAGATTGTATACAATTTACACTGGAAAGTCAGTCTTCACCCCAAGATCTCTGAGGAGCTTCATGGTTTGACAGGGATCCACCATCACTTTGATTCTACATTCTGATTGTTAAATTCTTGATCATAGTCACAGGAAGTTGTGTAGAGTCAGATACAGAGATTGTCTGACTTGTCGATATATCTCCACTTCTAGAAAAAAAAAGCATACAGTAGGCATATAATTAACATCTATTGAATATATATGATAACTAAAAGCACTGGGTCCCTTGAACAACACGAGGGTTAGGGCTCCATCTCTGCCCAGCTGAATATCCACATAGATCTTAACATCTTCTGCAGACAGGGAGATTCCTCTCCATAGAGTAGCCCAACTGGCATTCTGGTTGAATTTTGAATGCCAACCCTTAAAATATAGAAGATCAATTTTCTAGAAAATCCTTGTATAAAGAGATGCATGCAACAAAAACCCACGTTGCCCTTCCTATGTGTCATTCATGTAAATGGAAGGAAGAACAACAAATATTATTAAAAATTCACAATTTTATAGACCTCTAAAAGTGTATATTTCTCTTTCCATGTACACGTGTGTAAATTTCTGAGCCTCTTATAATGGTTATGTTTCCAAAAGTGTCAGATCTGGGATAAAAAGTTTAGATTAATTTTACCCATAGAAAAGAATTCAAGTAAGTCAAGAAATAAATAATAATATAAGGTCCGTTGGAAAAGAGCCCCATATTGAGTATATACGAAAGCCGGAAGTCATCCACTGATCAATTGATTCTCCTTTCTGAATATTTTGGCTCCAATTAACGTTAAACCCCTTGTGTTCACTATTTAAGGTGTTCTGTAACATACTACCTCCTTTAGCAACAGCAGTATTAGGTTCTCAGCTCTCTTCGTGAATATGTAAGAAAGATCTCATAGAAGGGATTAATCAAAAAAGGGTTGGTAAGGGTTAAAGGTCAGAAGTTACAAGTCCTTGTATAAGCACTAGAGTGTTTTTAAGGAAATAGAATAATGCCATTAACTTGTGCACTGTCTGCAAAGGAATACTATTTTATAAGAGGTAGATTTCTGATTCCTTCCACATCTAAGGCAGTTGTTTATCTTATTTCAGCTAACATTTTTCCTGTGTCATTTAGATCAGGGGCTTCAGGTGCAAGCTGTGAAAGCTGGAAGATGAGCACTAAAGTACTTTAAATCCTGTGTAAAATCTGGTTGGAGCCTACACCCTACAATTTCATGCTCCCCATTCTCCCAGAACATCCATTACTTCACATGAAAAATACATCTGATGTCTGACCAAGAAAAGCACCTTTGAGGATTCTTCACCTTTTGAAAAGCTAAAGAAATTCTTATTCCTCAGAGAAGTATTAGGCTGCTGATTAGTTTCCCATCTTCTCCAAGTTCTTGTAAGAAAATGATTTAAATCTTGAACAATTCCATTTGGATATCCCATTGTTCCAAGTGGGACTGTAGTATGGAGAGAACCATTTTCATGATATAATCTAGTATCCAAGGAAAAAGGATGGGGAGGTCAACTAAGCTAGAAGAAGGAAGTTGACCCTTAAGAGAGCCTGACTCATGTGTCTCTCTATTCATTTGAATTTCTTGTTGCTGAACAGACCCTGTCACACAGAAATGCCACCCACGCCCAGCAGCTGCTGAGAAACCCTGACTTCTAATCAAACCTAATGACTTAATTGTCAGGATAAGGGAGCCTGAAGTAGAGTGAGAAGGAGGAGGAGTGAACCAGTCTTTGCTAAGATATTTGAGAACTGCCTCCTAGGGAACCAACCCCACTGGGAGGGTTTGAAAAGCATTTGGTGGTAGCAAGCCTTCCCCATCTGTTCTTCTTATAAAACAGTCGGCAAATATTTCTTAGTAGCAGGAAATCAACCAACACGAAACTAAGCACCCACGATGTTCTTAGTTCTGTGTTTGGTCTAGTCCAGAAGTTAAAGGAAGTATTTGAGACAGAGTCTATCTCTCTCAAAATTTCTAATCTTATTAAAAAGTCAACATATGTGGAAAAAAATAAAGAATTACTCAGATCTGGACATAGAGCTACCAGTTAAAAACAAAACATGTTGAACTCAAGTCTTTCAAACCACAGCAAAATATCACTTTGCAATGCAATAACCTACTGTACTCAAGGTTTGGAGTCAAAACAAAAACAAAACCTCAAACACCAAGTGAGCTCTCTTTATAGGTAGAGGATTATCAAATGAAACCTAGCTGACAGTTTCTGGTCAAACTAAATTCACTTGATTCAATAAGCCCACTCTGGTACCAAAAAAAATGAAAATATATATCCACCAAAAGAAGTATGCAGAGGATAATAACATTTTTATTCATAGTAATCCAAATTGGAAACAACTCAATGTTCAGGACTAACAATGATTTAATAAATTGTAATATAGTTTCACAATGGAATATAAGGGATGAAGAAGTACTATTTAATGGAATATCAAAATTGAATCTCAAAATGTTATGTCAAATAAAAAGAACCAGACACTAATTCACTGTAGGATTCCATTTATAAGAAATCCACAAGCAGGAAAGATTAAACTATTGTGATAGTAAATAGAAATTTGTTAAAATGCAAATGACATGGGTTGGAGAAATAGCACAGGTATTAAGGTAATTGCTTTGCCTGCAACAGACCCTAGTTCAATCCATGCAACTGCATATGGTCCCAAGCACCAGTGGAGAGCTCATCCCTAAAAGTTTAAAGTACTACTTTTTAGGACTCTATCTGACCCCCAAAAAGAATATAAGTAACAGAAAGATGCAGAGAAAACTTTTCTTGGGGGGGTGGGGGGAACAGGGCATGCCACATATCTTATTTTGAGTGAGAGCCATATAAGTACAGAATTAGAAAATTCATCATATATAATGCATAAAATTTATTCTGTACATTATTTCTCAATAAGTACACATATACAGTGCCCTCAAAAATTATTTAATAAGTAGATGAATGATTTTCTAAGAGTTGAGAAAATTCCCTGTTCTCCCTTTGTAGGCAAAAATCTATTTCCAGGAAACAGATAGGCATAAATAGAAACATGAACCAAGACCTCAAAAGGGGGAACAACACATACACGCACATACCACACAAACCAATAATAACAAAAATCCAAGAAAAAAAAATATAGGAATAAAACATGAAGCAGTCTCATTCCCATCTAATGCAGAGAAAGCCAACCTCACAAATAGAAACTGCCATGGCACCCAATTTTAATGGGCTCCATTGTGATGTAGGTTGGGAATATTCCATCTCTAAGATCTTCCACTCTTTTGCTCCTCCTAACTCTTGCATCCAACATGGAGGAAATGTTCAGAGAGCTGACTTAGAGTTCTTCTCTGCTCCTACTCCAAGAGGTGTCAGGGAGACCATGGAACTTCTCTGGGATTTTGCATCACTCTACACTATATCATACTGCCTGACAAGGATACAAAGACCTTGTGAAGCAATATAGGTAAAATACTGCAATTAATATCTCATAAACACTCAGTTATTTACTATTAGTTTTGTAAGGAAGCTAAAAATATGCTTCCCCAAAATAATTCTTTGGCAAATGAATAAGTTGATGGTAGTAGCCCTAAACGCTTAATTAAGGTTGACTTTGGAAAAGATGCTTTGATGTAAATTCTTTGAGGTTGTTCTTGTTACATAAGGGGAGATGTTGATGGGAAAATTGATATTTTACCTATCTTCTTTTGTTTGACCATGATTTCCTTTGGTAATTTCCAAAGAGACATCTCTTTATCCCACTCCCTACCTTTAATTTAATTAAGGTTTTTTTTAAATCAATGCTGAAAGCATGTGAGTGAGCTACTCAAGTTTACTGCACTTATCCTCTATATACAGAAGATATTCATGCTATTAATAAATTCCTTTTTGCTTCTTGTCTAGATCTGATACTTGTTTGATCATTTGTTCAACCTCTAAAGAACCCAGCTGGATGATTCATTTGTCTGTTTCCAGAAATTTCTAACTATGACATAGCAAGCTAAAAATGAAAACTATGGCCAAGGAAAATCTATATAGAGCATCAAAATACTAACACTTATATAAATGTAAACAAATGTATATATGCATGTGTATGCTTAAAAGAATATGAGCAGTTTAATATTTTGGTAATAAGGAATAAGAGACAAAATGCTTCAAAGACATTTTCTATGCAATAATAATACTCTCAAATTGTATCACTGCCCTTTTGGAAAACCATTCTGAGTATTATAATTCCCAACTTTTGATTGGGATCACTTCAGATATTTCTCACTTTCCCAAGTTGCCTTTATATCATCTTTCTCACACCTGGGAAAAACTAAGGATCTTGTAGGAAGAATACATTCCAGTTGAAAACCTTGATATCTCATCATTCAGCCCTTGAAGCAATGATACTTTACTCCCTGGTCATAGCCAAGAATCAAAGTGATAACATAACTTACTATACATTTGTGTCCCCATCATGTTTAATAACTGAATCTCTGTTTCAGCATGGTCCCAAACTGTTATTCCTTCAAATTGGAAGTGCCACTTTGAGCGATTGTGCTCAGAGTCTATAATCACTAGGGAAATGAAAGAAATAGCTTTTCAGTTATCACTCTTCTCTGCACCTGAGGTTGTTCCCACTCGTGTTGTTAATAAAGCAGTACCAATCACAGGGACTCAGAGTCACTCTCCCCACTGGCAATGTTGCCAGGATACTCAACGCAGTCCACATCAGACACGAGAGCCCTGACTGAGTCACCCTTCATACAAGAACCATCTCACCCAGATCTTAATAAATGCCATTGAGTGGCACAGAAAACAGAGAAAAGGGACAGATGTTCCAGAACAATTTGATATCTGCCTACCCAATACCATCTCCACATCAATCCCTCAAAAAATTCCCTCAGCAGACTAGTCTTAGATTTTTTCACCTGTAACATCAGGAGAGAGAAAAGAATAATTGTAGTAAATTCCCCAATTCAATCTACTGGTATTAGTCTATGTTAATTGATAGTCAATCACCAATTAGTCAATGCTATTATTCATCTCTTTCCAGAGATAGAACATCTTAAGTGTAGGTTATATAATTTTTTAATTTAATGGCACCAAAGAACCATTCGAAGCAGAATACATATCAAAACAAATAAAATCATAAGATTTGGGGGTGTGGTGACAAGGGAGGTGGTGACTTTAAATATAGTTGAGGGAAAAGAAATTCTGTGATGAGGAGAAAGCATAAAGGACTGGTGTGGGTGTTTGACATGTTCAAGATCCTGAGTTTGATACTGGGAATCATGGGTTCCCTTCGAGCAATATGGAGCTAGCTCTGGTAATTCCCAACACAGCTGCCCCTCACAGTACCACATGTTTTGGGCCTAGCACTGAAAAATCAGGCTCATACTGCAGAACTGAGTTTCATCAGTAGAAGTCCCTGACCACTACTTGGGAAGTGTTCCCCCAATTCCCATACCCCACATATACACACACACACACACACACAAAACCTGAAGGGACACTTCAGCAATTTCTAGACTAACTGTCTGCTAACCAGGAGTCATCCAATCTACCAGGAATATTTCCTAAAGATCAAGAGAAGTTAGTGCTTTGGTCAACCAAGACAGGCAGAACATGCACCAATACTAAATACATGGAAATAAGCCCAACATAATTATGACCATTGACTAACTAACTAATGGAAGTATCACTTTCTTTTCTCTGTTGCTCAATAGGTATAAGTTGGTTCTAATGAATAAATTGTGTATAATAGCTATTGGTAGCAGAATTGCTAGAACTCTAAGCACATGGAGAGGTATGGGCAGCAGTAGCCAAAAGGGAGTTTCTCAGGGCTGACAGAAACTCTGGAAGGATTCATCTTCCTTTGACACAGTATCTCTGAGTCTATAACTGCAATGGGCAGAGGAACCGAGTTTATTCTGCCTACTCCTTGGTTCACTTTAATTCAATTTTCTGACCTAAAGATAGAGCATCTCCTATTCAAATGTCAGAGGTTTGGGGCCTAATTCGATTGCAAAATGAGTTTTTGCTCATTCCTATGAAGAGGTTGATCAGCTCCCAGCCTAGACCTCAGACAACATACATTTCTGTTGTTGTTATTTGTTTGTTTGTTTGTTTGTTTGTTTTGGGGTCACACCCAGTGGCGCTCAGGGGTTACTCCTGGCTCTTTGCTCAGAAGTCACTCCTGGCAGGCTCAGGGGACCATATGGGATGCCAGGATTAGAAACATCATCATTGGTCCTGGGTCGGCCGCTTACAAGGTGAACAAACTACTGCTTTGCTATCTCTCTGGCCCAGACAACATACACTTCAAATTGAAATTGAAAGTATGACTGTAACATACAATCATGATTTTTTATTATATATATATTTGGTTTTTGGGTCACACCCAGCAGCGCTCAGGCATTACTCCTGGCTCTATGCTCAGAAATCGCTCCTGTCAGGCTTGGGGACCATTTGAGATGCCAGGATTCAAACCACCGTCCTTCTGCATGCAAGGCAAACACCTTACCTCCATGCTATTTCTCTGACAATCAAGAAAATTTTATCTGTGAAAAAGAAAAACAAATTATGAACAAATTTTATAACTATGGTACTTAAATTTAATTTTTTTAATTTTAAAAGAGTAAGATGACTCCGTGAAGGAAAAATGTATCAAGTAATATATACACTGGTAATATATATTCAATACACTGGTATATATATTCAATACATTGGTAAAATATATTCAATATATATATACACACTGGTAATATATATTCAAGCACACACATACACACACACACACACACACACAAAGACAGATGCTTCTATCTCATGAGCTTACAATGACAGAATTTTTTTCTAGACACTTAAAATGTACTGCAGTGTCCCAGATAAGTATTCCTTCCTCCAAATGTGGGCTCTAAAATTATCCAATCTTTCAAATTCATGATGCTTTCATCAAAATAAAACTGAAGTGGATGCATTTCCCTAAACCTTTACCAAAGATCACTAAAACACAAAAACACCTTCACATTCATGAATGTATGCTGCAGTTATAAAATATTAGTGCTGTAGTTGTAAAATAGAGAGGAATGTAGTCATTAAAATAAGACTTAAAAAGAAAACAGGAACTGGAGCACAGCAGGTAGGGCATTTCCCTTGCATGTGGCCAACTGAATTTTATTGTCAACATTCCCTATGGTCCCCTTAGCCTGTCAGGAGTAATTTCTGAGCACAGAGTTAGGAGTAACCCCTGCGTGCTATTGGGTATGCCACCCAAAAAATATATATATAATAAAATAAAAATAAAAATAATAGAATGCTCAGCGCAATAGTTTGAACTGAGTACCCCAAGAAGACCTGTTGAAGCCCTAATTCCCCAATACTTAGAAAAATCACCTAGCTTAAACAGGAGATCACTGCAGAGGTTAACAAGAACTTTAGAGCTTGTTGATATGAACTTCAGTTCTGCCTATATTTTCCCTTTAGTTTTTGGATTTTGAGTCACACCCAGCAGCACTCAGTGGTTACTCCTGACTCTGTATTCAAGAATCACTTCTGGTAGTGTTCAGAGAATTATATGGGATGCCAAGAATTGAAGCCAGATCAGTCTCATGTAAGACAAATGCCCTCCCCACTTTGCTATTACTCTGGCCCCAGTTCTACTATTTTCTAAATTATAATTTAAAAAAATCTAGTTTTGTGAGGTGAGAATTCACAGGTTTATCTGGTCTTCTGCTTCTTCCTTCTCACCTAAAGAACAAACTTCAGCCCCTTTTCCTCTCCAGAGGCTGCTGACTACTGATCAGGTTACAGAGGGAGACAGACATGGTCATTTGAATGGGGATGAAATTGGAATCCAGGGCCAGTTCAGTGGTCTGGAATTCTAAACTGTTTACCTATGTGGGGATTTCTAAATATAATAATAATATGTAACCATGATGGTTCACCACTAATCTACCACCGTATCATCTCAGACTGAAGATTCTTAAATTGACAATGTTCAATCAAGCATAGGCCCTTGATTCTGTTATAGCCTCTATTATTCCATGTTTTAGTTGGGCCGGGGGAGGGGGTGGAGGACTCTTTTTTCTGGTAACATGATTTACAATTCTGCAAATGACAGGATTCCATGAAAATAACCTTCCAGCCTCTCCTCCACTACACTGTCCACTTTCTGCCACCATTATCTCAAAATTCCCCCTTCATCATCATCCCTTACCCCCTACTGGTAAGCTCCATTCTTTAGATTAGTTCTATGTTCTATTGGCCTGTATTTATGCCCTGTTTCCTGATTATGTTTTTTATATATCCCACATATGGGAGAGATTATCGTATCTGTCTCTCTCCCATTGGTTAACCATGCAGCATGATGCTCTCCAGATCAAGCCACAAAACAAGAAATTGCAAAATTTCACTTTTTCTTACAGCCAAGTGGGATTTCATATTGACCAGAGTCTGTGGTTCTTTTCATGCCCATGTGTAGCTTTCCACACTGGACTATTTTAATGCTAGACTATTTCTTTGCAAGACTAGAAACGTAATTGCTTTTCCTTTCCCATGGTGCTATTGTTGTTGCTGGTTGCAGAGCTCACATACTTGGTTTCATTACTCTCTACTTACCCATTATGCTTGCTGGAGGGTCATAAACTTTCTATTGTAATGCAGGTACACACTTGGTTGAAATGTACTGGAGACATATTGTGGCACTGAGTATCTCCAACATCTTTGGAGGAACAGCATTAAAGGAACATTGTTGATGGTGCCAGGAGGATTGACACTCAGTGCTGTGCTAAATATGGGCTGAGATGGGTAATGGTGCTATTCCAGAATATGGTGATCTAAGCTTAGATGTTTAAGGTCACAAAGCATTTCTCTATCTAACTTTCCTACTTGTATCTCACATGGGACATGCTTAGGACAGTCAATGTCTTTTTGAAATAGATGGCCTACAGCTGAATTTATTTTTATTTTGTTTGTTTGTTTTGTGGCCACATCTGTTGGCACTCAGGGGTTACTCTTGGCTCTGTGTTCAGAAATCATTCCTGGCAGGCTCTGTGGACCATATGGATCTCAGGGGTTGAATCCAGGTCGGCCACATGCAAGGTAAACACCCTACTGTCTGTGCTAACTCTCCTACCTCCACCTAAAGCTTAATTTATACTATCAACTCAAGAATGTAGCATGATCCAGACCAGAGAGACAGTGCAGTGGGTAGGACCTTTGCTTTGCATGTGACTGATGCAGGTTCCATCCCCTGCCCCTCTATCTAGTCCCCTAGAACTCTCCAGAAGTGATTTCTGAGTGCAGTCCTGAGTAGCCTTTAGTGACTGCCTTTTATGACCAGAAAAATAACAAACAAAAAGATCTTTTATGTAGTTTGTCTTTGTTTGTTCTTCTACTTTGTCTCAATTTGAAGTTATAGGATAAGGTAGAGATTTCATCTTTCATTCCTTAATATAATCTCAGAAAAAAATCTGTATAAATGACATGTAGACACTGCTTGTATAAAATATAAATTACACAGTTACTCTATAATGCTGAAAAATGCTTTCAAATAAAGCTAACCTTGAACAGAAGAATAGTAGAAGGAAAAGGGCTAAAGTGCGGAAAGAATAAATGCAAGGGAAGTTGACCTATAAATTAGGAAAATATTGCAGCAAGGAATGAAATTATAAAGTCACCCAAAATGATTGATGAAAAGATCATTGAAAGTACATAACATTATGTCTCAAAGAAATGT
>PVKC010046539.1:0-11208 GCA_004027635.1 Crocidura indochinensis
AAAAAATGAATTCTGTGCCTATATTGACTATATATAAAGTAATTCTCTTGAATAGAAATCAAATAAACACAAAGAAATTTTTTTCTTTTTTTTTGGTTTTTGGGCCACACCCAGTGACGTTCAGGGGTTACTCCTGGCTATGCGCTCAGAAGTTTCTCCTGGCTTGGGGGGCCATATGGGAAACCGGGGGATCGAACCGCTGTTCGTCTTAGGCTAGTGCAGGCAAGGCAGGCACCTTACCTCCAGCACCACCGCTCGGCCCCACAAAGAAATTATTTTATAATTAATTTATTATAAACTAATAAATGATAATAATGATTTGGTCTATTTGTGAGCCAAAGCCACATGTTATGGATGAAATTGGAATTTTTCCCATGACACACCAGACAATATCTCACAGCACACTAATGTGTCATGGCACAGTAGTTGAAAAACGCTGCTTTACACATTCACCTGTTGTTGGGTGTTGGGGACTGTTTGGCATAATTAAAAAGCCCTCTCACCAATCAAAATGGAGTCTCTGAAAGTCTGAGCCAAAGTGCCTAAGTGACAAGCTGCATGCAAGTAGATGTGGCCTTTTGCCCTTGGATCTAAAGAAATAGGAGCTAATCACATATCCTAGAGTGAGGGAGTTACTATGCTCCAAGATGTCCTTGTAAAGACAGGGGTCAAAAGGCCCAAGCGGAGATTAGATCTTGTATTTTGTTGTTCAAAGATAATGTGGATCTCTTGACTTATGATAACCTTGTCAATTCTGTAAAAACAAGATGTTCCCATGGAAAGTTACAGGTATTCCAATTATGCCTCGCCCCTACTCTCTTTGTTTTGCATTTTCTATGTAAGATCTACTTTTCCCTTCATTAAATGGACTCCTGATCAGAATCCTTCGTCTCGAGTCTCTTTATTTCCCAGCCCCTCTTCTTTTTTAGGCTGGAATCCTCTTCGAAAATCCGTGAATAACTGACGTGGTCTCCAGCTTCACCCGCTGGTTGGGGTCCCTGGTGGGCCGCAGTTGGGCTTCTGGGTTGTTTCCAAATTCTGGCTATGTAAATAGAGCTGCAATGAACATAGGCACGTAGAAGGCATTTTTGTACTATGCTTTTGTATTCCTAGGGTATACCCCTCGGAGTGTATACTCTACAGATGAGCCACATACCCTTCTCCCTGTTTTTTCAGTTGAAAATATTAAGCCCTTCTATTAGGTATTATTCAAGGTATTGATATGTATCTGGCAAAAGAATGTATATTGGGCCACATCCAAAGCAAGTGTCTTACCCACTATACTATCTCTCTAGTTTTTACACTAACAGTTTGAGTAAAGTCTGTGAACATTTTCTTAAAATGACCAAAAGTCCCACAATTAGATTATTTCTGACTTCATGCAATTTTACAGACATTCACACAGGAAAGAAACATTTCTGGATTGAGATGTAACTCAGCAGTATAGCTTTTTGCCTTGCCTGTATGAGATCCTTGGTTCAATTCCTGGGAAAGGAAGAAAGAAAAAGGATGGAAACTTTTTAAGTATGACCTGGTAGAAGATGATAAATGTTATGGTGACAAATTTGAAAGGAAAAAGTTAAGAGTCAGAGAAATGACTTAAAGTCTTTTTATGCAAGAAGTCTGAGTTCCATTCCCAGAATCATGCTCCCCAAATACCACTGAGAGTGACTTCTGAGAAGAGCACTGGGACTAGCTCCTGAACACTGCCAGTGAGTCCCTAAAACTGAAACCAAATCTGTAGTTTGACCATGATAATCAGAGAGAACTCAGAGGACTAAATTGTATCTGAATTGTATCTTCAGCATTTCATGGCTCTGATCAGTACTAGTTGTGGTTCCAAATCCAGGGAAAAAAACACTTATTAAAATATATATATATATATATATACATATATATTAAAGAGAGAGTGTGAAAGTTCAAGCATTAGAGAAGTGCTTTCAAATACTTTCATTTTTTTTCATGTAATTGGCCAGATGTGAAGTTCAATTAGAATAGAAATCGCTGTTGTTTTGGGGCCATACCCAGTGATACTCAAGGATTATTCCTGGTTCTGCACTCAGAAATTACTCCTGGTAGTGTTTGAGAATATTGGGGACCATATGGAAACCTCGGGATTGGCCTCAAATGAGGCAAGTTTCCTATATGCTGTACTATTGCTCCAAATCCAGAATAGACATCTTAATCACATATTTACTATGACTCTTCCACTTGAGGAAAACAATTTGGTTTTTTTCTATATTTTGCTTTTTTTGGGGGGGGTTACACCCGGCAGTGCTCAGGGGTTACTCCTGACTCCATGCTCAGAAATTGCTCCTGGCAGCACGGGGGACCATATGGGGCACCGGGATTCGAACCGATGACCTTTTGCATGAAAGGCAAACTCCTTACCTCCATGCTATCTCCCGGGCCCCTATATTTTGCTTTTTGTTACCATAGAATGAGGCAACACTGCACAGAAGTTGGTTTGACTTGGTTTGGGGGCCACACCCAGCAATGCTCAGAGAATACTCATGGCTCTGTACTCAAGAATCATTCCTGGTGATATTTGGAGGACTTTATGGGATTCTGGGAATTAAACCTGGATTGGGCCACATCCAAAGCAAGTGCTTTACCCACTGTACTATCTCTCTGGTCTTTGCACTAACATTTTCAGTAAAGTCTGTGAACATTTTCGTAAAATGACCAAAAGTCTCACAATTAGATGACTATGACTGATATAAAATGAAGTTAGTCTCGTTCCGCCCAAAGTATTTCCTGGATTCAGTAATACTCATTGATGAGATGAGGTCACACCCAGACCCCAGAGAGGAGTATCTCTGCCAAAGCACTCACTGAGAACCACCCTGTATTTAGAAGTAATGACAGTCTGGTTAAGGATGACTCTTGTCACAGACAAATTCACTGGTATTAGTTATTTAAGATGAACATAATGTTTAAAGGAGGATGCATGACTCTACTGGGAAGCTATTTGGAAGAGTTATGGCCAAAGAAAAGAGAATGATCAACTTAACAAGAATTGGATTTTCATGATAGTCATAGTTGGCAGTCTGTTGATACAAAGTTTTTGCTTTTAGTAATTTAGTTTTTAATAATATTAGTTGGATTCTATTTATATGAGGTAAACTATTCTGATAAAAACATCATCTCGGATTCTGAAATCTGCTAAAATTAAAATGGGAACTTTTTAGGATTTGTTTTTGTTGTTTTTTTCTTGCCTGAGACTTTCTAATCATAGACCTTGTCTAATCATAAAAACAATTTTGAAATAGTATCTCTATCTCTATGTGAGACACAGAAAATGTGATATTTTTAGGCTAAATGTTATCAAATTGCTTTGAGGCCTTGAAACAGTCTTCTTGATCTCTGAACCTTATTTCCTTATTTGAACAATGGAGATAGAGTACCTTCTTTGTTCCTGTTACTGTTATTTTAAATAAATCAAAATCCTGAACCTCAGGCAGAAGCCTGAGCAAAGGTAAAAGGGAAGAATAATAAAATAATCACTTACAAAGGCCTTAGAAAGAATGTTCACCAGGGCTGGAGTGATAACACAGTAGTAGGGTGTTTGCCTTGCACGTAGCTGACCCAGAACAGATCTGGGTACAATCCCCAGCATCCTGTATGGTCCCCGAGCCTGCTAGCAGCAATTTCTGTGTACAGAGATAGCAGTGTGATCTTTGGGTGTAGCCCAAACAAACAAAAATAAAAGTTTATCATGTTCATTGTTAATCTTTGAAGTATCAATTTTATTACCATACCTGAGGTCTAAAGCTTTGCCTTACACTCCTTTATCATGTCACAAAGTCTTTGTCCAGTCACTATTAATTAATTATTCTTTTAATGAATTTCTCAATATAATGATTCTAACATAAGTCAAGCATTGTGCTGGACTGGTGCTACTAAAAGGAATATGATAGAACTGGGTCTAGTCCTGTGGAAGAGCATAAGAGACCAGCATTGCATGGAGATTATGTAGAAGTGGTGTATATGATGATACTACTATTTCAGTAGATGGTCAGAATGGATTTAGAGAAAACAAGGCTAACATAAGCAACAGAAATGGTTAGTAAAGCACAAGTAGAAGGGAAAGTGGTTTTGGCAGGAGCAACTGAATAATTTGAAAGACTAAAAGGAATACCAACATGGAGATAATGTAGAGACTAGAGCTAGATCTGAAACTTGTTTAAGGTTTAAGGAAGTGCCATTATCATCTGCATTTCAAATCATTGGGGGCAGAGGAGGTAATGACAATCAAATAGGAGAGTTGGTTTATAGAACTGAGCTTACCGGAGGCATGGAAGGTGTCTTTGGGACAGTGAACAGTGGTGGTAGGTGTAGTATTGTAATGATGTATACATGATTTTATCACTAAATGTATTGTAGATCATGGTTCCTCAATAAAAATGGGAAAGGAAAAATATCATTCTGGGGCTGGAGAGAGTGTACAGGGAATAAGGCACTTGCCTGACATGTGGCATTCCAGGTTTGATCTCCAGCACCACAGGGTCTCCTGAGCACTGTTGGGCATAGCCATGGAAGCCCCTATGAACTACCAGGTGTGGCCCCCTAGCTCCAGGTCATTACTGGATGTCCCAAGGTAATACCCAGCACCACAGAGACTGTTTGCTGAGAATCACTGGAGGAAGTCTCCCACATTAATTTGGTAAATTGAACTCAATAGGAATGTTAAATTTGGTGCTACAAACTATAACATCCAGAAAAATCGAAAGATAGCACACAAAATAGGAGAAAATATTATTGAGGATGGCAATAAAAGCCCTGTCACCAAGAAAATATGCAAATACTGTCAGTCTGGGAAACAAAATCTATCAAAAATTAGGCTAGGGGACCAGTAAAATCTGCTCCATAACCCCAGACTCTTCAACAGGATCTCAGGTAGGCCCAGTGTTAATATGTCTTTTCCAGGAGGCATATAGCCTGAAGCAAAGGGCTCAGTGTGTTCTATTACTCTGTTGGGGTGAGCAGTTCCAAGAAACAGCAGTATAAACAGGAGAGTAAAAGCCGCAAAATAGGGTGAACTAATATGAAATTGCCTTGTGGCTTTTAACTATCATTAAATGATCTTGATCATTTGGAACAATCTTTTAAAATCATTTGAAAAGCACTTAGGCTTTTGCACCTAAAGATACCACCCCATTGCCCCAAGAGTACCTGAATACTTTTTTGCCTTTTAAAAGATTGTCGGTTTTTTTTTTTCCACAAAAGGAGTTGAAACTACTTTTATTAGTCTCAACTTATTAGTCTTATTAGTTCCATAGATGAGTGAAACCATTCATAGAAGGATGCAGAATGGTTTCACTCATCTATGGATTTTGAGAAAAACAAAAGTCTTCTTTGCAACAATATTCAGAGACAATGAGAGGAGGGCTGGAACTTCCAGCTCACTTCATAAAGCTCACCACAAAGAGTGGTGAGTGCAGTTATAGAAATAACTCAACTTATTAATCTTATTAGTTAAGACTCTCTTAGAACTTGTTCCTACCTCAGGTTTCTTTAGTAACCATCCAAGTCATAATTGGTGGTCGAATAAGAGAATGATTAAAATTCATAGAATAATAGCTCCCCTTAAGTAAGCACATGACAGTTTTACATGTCTAACCTTCACAAAGTAACTTTTGTTATACTGAGTTTATTGATGCCCAAACTGAGATCCCAAATTTAAGGAATTTGGCCAAGGTCACAAAACTAGCAGACCAGGTTTTGGAACCAGGTCTTTTTAAAACAAAATCAAACCGAAAAATCCTCCAAAAACAATGGTCTTTCTATTATATCATGGAGTCTATTAAAAGAAAGGACTGAAATTATGAAATCTTAGACAGGACATTAAAACAAATGTAGCTTTTAAAAATATTTTTTAAATTTAAAAGGGAGGGCACACAGGCACAAGGCTCAAAATTCAAGAAATATGAAAGAATTGAAAACTCTTTTACCTTTTCTGTCACTCACTTTTTTTGTTTGTTTTTGGGTCACACCCGGCGGCGCCCAGGGGTTACTACCTTTGCTCAGAAATCGCTCCTTGGCAGGCTCGGAGGGACCATATGGGATGCCGGGATTCGAACTGCCATCCTTCTGCATGAAAGGCAAACGCCTTACCTCCGTGCTATCTCTCCGGCCCCCTGTCACTCACTTTTTTTCAGGGATGATTCAAACTATTAGTTTCTTGTGAATCTTCCCTAAAATATTTATGCGCAATTATAGTTTTTAAATCCTTTTTAACACAAACCGTACACATACATACTGTTATTGCTATTGTTGTTTTTTAAGATTGATTGTTTGATTAGTTTTTGGACCACATCCGACAATGCTCAGGGGTTACTCCCGGTTCTGCACTCAGAAATCGCACCTGGCAAGCTCGGGGACCATATGGGATGCCAGGATCGAACCGGGTCAGTCCCGGGTCGGCCTCAAATGCAAGGCAAATGCCTCACCATTGTGCTATCTCTCTGGCTCCATGCAGTTGTTGTTGTTGTTTAATTTTTATTGAATTAAGAAACCAGCACACACTTTTTACTTTGAGTTCTTTTTGGTTCCTAGTGCCAGGGCTCAAAACTAAGGTCCTATGCATATGCTACCATTGAGATATATCCTTGGCCTCATTCTATTTTTGTTTGCTTCAATTCCATATATATTTGAAATGCCATCCACATCCTTACATGAATCATATTTATACTTGGAAGTGTTCTCATCTTTAGACCTTTTAAAAGAATTATTAAATACTTACCTGGAAGGGGAGATACCATGATCACGAGGGTGGTTTTCCCAGGGTGAGGCTTATCCATTGCACTTCAGATGTGCTGACCAAATATGGGAAACTCGACTGCATAATTTGAGGTAATGAGGGATTGCGTTTGCACTAAAATTAAGAAAATATGTTAATAATAGAGGTTACACTAAAATTTGCCATTTCCCCTGCCCTACTTATCCTTTGCTGAAAGAATAAACAATTTGAAAAATAACCCTAGAATCAGACCAGGAAAGAAATGGAGAAACATAAATTATGCTCAAGCTCAAGAGTGACTCTTCATCAAAGGACCTTTTATATTTTCACTCAAGTGAATTAACTCATCTATTATTTTCAGGTGAGTTTCATAAAGTTTCAGGGTTGGAATGTGAGTACCTGTTTTATTTTTATTTTTTTGGCAGCCTCAGTTATTTGGCCCCAATATTCCTTGATGAGATGATAACGTTAATATGAGTAGGAGACTTAGGTCTTTAGTCTCCAGATTTTATAGTCCATAAAATTCCCAAGACACAGTATAACTCTGGCTTGCATTTAGTCTGAGCTTTTCATGGGTTATTTCTATCATGTGAAAACCTAAAATATAAAATCTTTTCAAACAAAAACAATATGTTACCATATAGTGTAAACCATAGTTGTAAGTACTAGAGGATAGTGCTAAGTATTAGAACCTGTTTATAAGAGTTAGAGGATAAGGGGCCGGGCGGTGGCGCTGCAGGTAAGGTGCCTGCCTTACCGCACTAGCCTTGGACGGACCACGGTTCGATCCCCCGGTTCCCATATGGTCCCCCAGGCCAGAGGCGACTTCTGAGCTCATAGCCAGGAGTAACCTCTGAGCGTCACTGGGTGTGGGCCCCCCCCCCAAAAAAAAAGAGTTAGAGGATAGAAAGTTAATTTGCTTGTCCAGATAGTTTTCACTAACTACATCAAGAAGTTAAAGGGTGGGGCCGGGCAGTGGCGCTGGAGGTAAGTTGCCTGCCTTGCCTG
The DNA here is from genome assembly GCA_004027635.1 of Crocidura indochinensis. Taxonomy (NCBI): domain Eukaryota; kingdom Metazoa; phylum Chordata; class Mammalia; order Eulipotyphla; family Soricidae; genus Crocidura; species Crocidura indochinensis. Next base: position 7,751 of record PVKC010046539.1, read on the forward strand.
TGCTAGCCTAGGACGGATCGAGGTTCGATCCCCCCGTTTCCCATATGATCCCCCAAGCCAGGATCGACTTCTGAGAGCATAGCCAGGAGTAACCCCTGAGTGTCACTGGGTGTGGCCCAAAAACAAAAATAAAACAAAAAAAAAGAAGAAGAAGCAGCTAAAGGGTTGGGTCTACAGAGAAAGGAGAAAATAGAAGTAGAATGAAATCACAAACAGAATTTTTCAGGGTATTGGTGATAGAAATTCCACATTGCTATATTAACAATATGAGAAGGAGGAGATGAAACATATTTATTGCTTTGGGGGTTGCCACACTCTGCAGGGCTTTGGGGTTAGTCCTGGCTCTGTGCTCCTAGTGGGGGTGGGAAACCATTCCACACAGGGGATTGAACTCAGGCCTTCCATCTTCAGTACATACACTTGGTCCATTGATCTCTCTCTGGCCTAAGAGATATATTTTGAAATTTTAGGTGATTTTCTTAATTCCTCTCTCTTTATATCCTGATTATGGCTAGTGGCTAGTAGAATGAGAGGCATTCTCATTGTAAAAACAAATATCAAAAAAAAGGTCATTGGTTCGAATCCCAGTGCCCCATATGGTCCCCCGTGCCTGCCAGGAGCAATTTCTGAGCATGGAGCCAGGAGTAACCCCTGAGCACTGCCGGGTGTGACCCAAAAACCAAAAAAACAAAACAAAACAAAACAAAAAAAAAAAAACTAATATCAAATATTATGAGCTAAGAAATTTTTTGTTAGCTTTTTGTTTGTTTTTGAGTCACACCGAGTGACACTCAGTGTTTACTCCTGGCTATGTGTTCAGAAATCACTCCTGGCTTGGGGGACCATATGAAACACTGGGGAATCGAACTACAATCCGTCCTAGGTTAGCACGTGTAAGGCAGATGCTCTACCACTTGTGCTACTGCTCCGGCTTTATGAGCTAAAAATTTTGAACATAATTTTTCCTTCAGTGATACAGGATATTCACCCCAGGAACTCACACAGGCAAGGCAAGTGTTCTCCACTGAGCCACATCCCTGGCCCCTAAACAGTATTTTTGTTTTATTTTGTTTAGTTTTGGGACCACATCTGACAGTGCTCAATTTCTGTACTCCTGGTTCTGTACTCAGCAATTTCAGTGTGCAAGGGACCACATGGGATACTGGGGATTGAAAATGGGTTGGTCACATGAAAGGCAAGTGCTCTCTCTTCTTGGACCATAATAACATTTTGAAGGGAAGAAGATAGATCTTCCTTTACCTTTTCCACTTTATGCTTCTTGCCATGGATGGAGCACACAGAAAGTAAAACCTATAATAGTGATGGCTACCCAGGTGCATGACCCTGAGGCCACCTACTGTGTGTATCCCTGATGTTCAACTTTTGTGGTCTAAGTGTCATGTTTTTCATGACAATTTCATGAAAATTTCGTCCAGAAAAATTTGCATCCATGAAGAGAAAGCTCACTCAATTTTTTAATGTGTCTATTCTTGAATGACCATTAGAAGATCATGATCAGTTAAAACATTGCTGGAATTGCTGGAATCATGATGAGTTTTTGATTCAGAATGTTGAAAGGTGAAGCCCAAGATATTTCATTTCAATCAAATTTCCATTTGCTGACTCTGGCCGAGGAACCACACTTTGAAAACCACTCAGCTTCATGCAAGGTACGTGCTTAACCGTCATACTATCTCTTTAGCCCCAGAAATAAGGCATAAGGTTCTTCAGTCACAGTATGTGGCACACTGAACTTAATCACTACATATATAGATACTACAGTTATCAGTGCTTGGAGGACCATAATGGATGCCAGAGATCAAACCCTAGTTAGCTGCTTGCAAGATAGAGCTACCCTACCTGCAGTTCTCTCTCTCCCTCCAGCCCCTGAGTAGCCTTGAATTTTAAGGAGAGGGTGCTGGCAAATAAAAGGTAAAAGGAAGTGGACTTTCATGGAAAACAAAAAAACAAAACAAAACAAAGAAACAGTTCCTGGGACTCAGTGCTAGAGCACTTGCCTTGCAGGCATGAGGTCAGGAATCTGCTTCTTGGCACTGCCCCAAATGGTGCCATAGCCAAGTGTGTACTACCTTCAGTCAGAACAAAAGAAGGAGGGAGAGGGTTGTGGGAGATGGGAAGATGAAAATGGAAACCAAGGCGGAGGAATGAAAACGGAAATTTTCTGGATAGTAGAGGGGCTACAGTGTTTGTCCAGCATGTGGCAGACTCCAGTTTGATCAATAGAACCACATAAGGTCCCCAAGCACTAGCTAGAGAGATCCTTAAGCATAAGCTCTGAGCACTGCAGTGTGGCCCCACTCCACTACCTCTAAAATTGGTAAGGGCAATTTTTCTGGTTAAAGCATTGTCCACATAGGAATATTCCAAAGCAGCATCCAGAGCCACTCTGGTGTAGTATGGGAGGAAGGAGTTAGTTAGTAGGATGGTTTAGTGTCAAGCCTGACTTGAACTTCACTCAGCATCTACTGCTCACAACCTCAGGTTAGTTGGATGGTTTGGATTCTATTATATGCTGCCAGGGGTAGAGGAGCAAAACGTACTTCTAGTTGAACTATGGTCATTAATAAGAGCCCAGTGAAGATAACAGGAAATCCCAGAATCCCACCCTGTATAAAATTTGCTCTCAACTTGTCAAGCTTAAAAAAGATGATTTTGGGGGGTCGGAGAGATAGCACAGCGGCGCTTGCCTTGCAAGCAGCCCACCCAAGACCTAAGGTGGTTGGTTCGTCCCATATGGTCCCCCGTGCCTGCCAGAAGCTATTTCTGAGCAGATAGCCAGGCGTAACCCCTGAGCACCGCTGGGATGACCCAAAAACAAACAAACAAACAAAAAGATGATTTTGGAAAGCTAAAAGAAGAGGAAAATAAAATTTGCCTCCTCTATCCCTAAAACTTGAAAAATAGTACAGAGGGTAAAGTACTTGCCTTGTATACAGTGGACCCTGGTTTAATACCTGGTTACTCTAATCATTGTCAGTGATACCTGTACACAAAAACAGTAGTAAGTCTGAGTACTGTTGGGTGTGGTCCCCTCCCAATTTTTTTGGGGGGGGGGTTTAGGGTCACACCTGGCAGTGCTCAGGGGTTACTCCTGGCTCTATGCTCAGAAATCGCTCCTGGCAGGCTCAGGGGACCATATGGGATGCCAGGATTAGAACCACCATACAATTCAAAAACTAGCTGGTCAAACCAATGAACTATATATTTTTTGCAATATTTAGATAACGTTGCTTATTTAGAAAAATAACCTCGGGGGCCGGGCGGTGGCGCTGGAGGTAAGGTGCCTGCGCTAACCTAGGACGGACCGCAGTTCGATCTCCCGGTTCCCCATATGGTCCCCCGTGCCTGCCAGGAGCAACTTCTGAGCGAATAGCCAGGAGTAACCCCTGAGCGTCACCGGGTGTGGCCCAAAAACCAAAAAAAAAAAAAAAAAAAAA
>PVKC010046540.1:0-11214 GCA_004027635.1 Crocidura indochinensis
GATGTTTTAGAGTTATGGGTAATAGCTTTCCTACTGAGTTTGGAATTCTAGAAAAACACTCTTTGGCGCCAAGATTTGCGCTGGTTAAAGAAACTGATCAATGGGGGTGCATAGTTTGGTACTGTCTTTCTTTGATTGCAGGAGGATTTTTTGAGGCCTTCTTTTTCTTAAAGGGACAGAGTGAAAAATGGCACAGCCTCGGAAATTCACAATTCAGGCTATCCTTTGACAAAGAGGTCAGCTTAGGTGACAACTCGATGTAGACTTTTCTGATAACTATGAATTTCATATTCAGAAGTTTTTCACTTCTGAATTGGGCTGTGTCACAAAACCAAGCTTAAAAGAAAAACTGAAAGGTCTACTTTAAGACAAGAGAGACCAACAAACAAAGCAAACTGATCTACAAAAATGGCGTTAAATCACATGACAATCATCTCCGTCAATGTCAATGGAATAAATGCAGCAATTAAAAGACACAGAGTGGCAAAGTGGGTCAAAAAGATGAATCCAAACTTCTGCTGCCTACAAGAAACACACCTGAATAGTCAGAACAAACAGAAACTCAAAATCAAAGGATGGAGGAAAATCATCCAAGCAAACACACCCTTAAAAAAGCTGGGGTGGCCATATTAATATTTGATGACACCAAGTTTAGACTCAAATAAGTTGTAAGTCTCAAAGATGCACACTTTGTACTAAGCAAGGGATATGTGCAACAGGAAGAAACCAGACTACTAAAGATATATACACCCAATGAGAGACCAGAAAATTTTCTAATACAATTATTGATAAATCCAAAATAAGACATCAATAATAGCACAATAATTATGAGAGACCTCAGCAGGGCCCTGTCAACATTTGATAGGTCAACCAAACTGAAACTCAACAAAAATATACTAGCCCTTAAAAGAGAAATGGAAGAAAGAGGACTACTAGATATATATAGGATACTCCACCCCAAAAAACATGTATACACATTTATTTCCAATGTAAATTGGTCATTCTCCAGGATAGACCACATGCTGGCACATAAAACATACCTCTATAAAATCAAGAGGATAGAAATCTTGTAGGCTACCTTTGCTGACAACAAGGTTCTGAAATTAGAGGTGAACTACAAAGGGACACAGAAGGAAAACTAACAATTGGAAATTAAACAGCCTGCTACAGAACAAAGAGTGGGTCCAAGAATAAATCAAAGAGAAAATCAAAACTCTCCTGGAAAAAATTGATAATGAAAACACAAACTACCAGAATCTATGGGACACAACAAAAGCAGTCCTGAGAGGAAAATTTATAGCTTTGCAAGCACACATCAGGAAGGAAGAAGGGTCATACCTGAATAACTTAATGACACAGCTCATAAAATTAGAAAACGACCAACAAAATGAACCAAAAATAGGGAGACAGAAGGAAATAACAAACATGAAAGCAGAAATCAAAGAAGCAGTTTTTAGGAAACCCCCCAAAAACAACTCAAAAGATAAATGAAAGCAGAAGTTGTTTTTTTTGAAAAAAATGAACAAGATTGATAGACCATTGGCAAAACTCACTAATAAAGAGAGAGAAACTTGAATACCCGTTTTAGAAATGAAAAGGGTGAGATCACGACAGATATTGCAGAGATCCAAAGGTTAATCAGAGACTACTTTGAGAAACTATGTTATTACACATGAGAACCTAGAAGAAATGGAAAAATTCTTGGAAACTTATGGCCTTCCACGGTTAAGTAAGGAGGATGTAGCATATCTAAAAACCCCCATCATTATTGAGGAAATTGAAACTGTAATCAAATGTCTGCCTAAAAAGAAAAGCCTGGGCCCAGATGGATTTACTAATGAATTCTTTCAAACCTTTCAAGAGGAACTACTATCAATCCTACCCAGGTTCTTTCATAAAATTAAAAAACAGGAACACTCCCAAACAGATTTTATAAAGCCAACATCATCTTGATACCAAAACCAGACAGAGATGCTGCCAAAAATGAAAATTACAGATCAATACCTTTGATAAATGCAGATGCAAAGATATTCAATGAAATTCGGGAAAATAAGATTCAATGCATCATCAAGAAGATCATTCACTACGATCAAGTAGGTTTCATCCCAGGAATGCAAGGTTGATTTAACATTAATAAATCTATCAACATAATACAAAACATCAACAACAAGAAAAATAAAAATTACATGATCATACCAATAGATGTAGAGAAAACATTTGTTAATGTCCAACATCAATTCTTTTTTGTTTTGTTTTGTTTTGTTTTTTGGGTCAAACCCGGTGACGCTCAGGGGTTACTCCTGGATATGCGCTCAGAAGTCGCTCCTGGCTTGGGGGACCATATGGAAAACCGGGGGATCGAACCATGGTCCGTCCTAGGCTAGCGCAGGCAAGGCAGGCACCTTACCTCCAGCGCCACCGCCCGACCCCCCAACACCAATTCTTGATGAAAAGTCTCAGCAAGATGGGAATAAAAGAAACCTTCCTCAATATAATTAAGGCCATCTACCACAAGCCAATGCAAACATTATCCTCAAAGGACAAAACCTAAAAGCCTTTCCTATAAATTCCATTACAAAACAAGGCTGTTCTCTCTCACCACTCCTCTTTAACATATTACTGGAAGTATTTGCTATAGTGAGGTAAGAAAAATATCAAGTGAATCCAGATAGGAAAGGAAGAAGTCAAGCTCTCACTGTTTGCAGATGACATGGTACTCTACTTAGAAATCCCTAAAGACTGTACCAAAAAGCTTCTAGAAACAATAGACTCATACAGCAAGGTGGCAGGCTACAAAAGTAACACACAGAAATCTATGACCTTTTTATACACCAATAATGATAAGGAAGAGATGGACTTTAGAATGCAATCTCATTCACATTGGTGCCACAGAAACCGAAATATCTTGGAGTCAACTTGACTAAAGATCTGAAGGATCTATACAAAGAAAACAATAAAGCCCTGCTCCAAGAAATAAGAGAGGACACACGAAAATGGAAATACATACTCTGATCATGGATTGGCAGGATTAACATCATTAAAATGGCAATACTCCCCAAAGCATTATACAGATTTAATGCGGTCCCCTTAAAAATACCCATGACATTCTTCAAAAAAGTGGATCAAACACTTATGAAGTTCATTTGGAACAATAAACACCCTTGAATATCTAAAGTACTCCTAGGGAAAAGTAATATGGGGTGCATTACTTTCCCCAACTTAAACTGTACTACAAAACAATAGTTACAAAACAGCTAGGTATTGGAATAAAGACAGACCCTCAGATCAGTGGGAATAGGCTTGAGTACTCAGAGAATGTTCCCAGACATAAAATCACCTAATTCTTGACAAAGAAGCAAGAAATCCTAAGTGGAGCAAGGAAAACCTCTTCAACAAGTTGTGTTGTCAAAACTGGTTAGCCACTTGCAAAAATATAAACATAGATCCCCAGTTAACATCATGTATGAAGGTAAAATTTAAATGGATTACATACTTTGATATTAGACCTCATACCATAAGGTGTATAAAACAACACGTATGGAAAACACTCCATGACGTTGAGACTAAAGACATCTTCAAGGAGGAAACTACACTTTCCAAACCAGGGGTAGCAGATATAAACAAATGTGAAACATTAAGCTGAGAAGCTTTTGCACCTCAAAAGAAATAGTGCCCAGGATACAAGAGCCACCACTGAGTGGGAGAAACTATTCACCCAATACCCATCAGATAAAGGGCTAATATCCAAAATTTACAGGGCACTGACAGAACTTAAAAGAAAAATACATCTAATCCCATCAAAAATTGGGAGGAGAAACGGACATACACTTTGATAAAAATAAAAGAAATACAAAGGGCCAAAAGGCACATGAAAAAATGTTCCTCATCATAATCATCAGGGAGATCAAATCAAAACAACGATGAGATTCCATCTCACACCACAGATATTGGCACACATTACAAAGAATGAGAACCATCAGTGCTGGCGGGGGATGTGGAGAGAAAGGAACTCTTATCCACTGCTGGTGTGAATGCGACTAGTCCAACATTTATGGAAAGTTATTCCTTCAAAAACTGGAAATTGAGCTCCCATTCGAGCCAGCTATACAACTCCTAGGGATATACCCTAGGAACACAAGAATTCAAAACAAAAATCCCTTCCTCACACCTATGTACCAGTATTCACAATAGTAAGGCTCTGGAAAAAAACAAGATGCCCTTCAACAGATGGTTGGCTAAAGAATCTGTGGTACATACACACAATGAAATATTATGCAGCCATCAGGAGAGATAAAGCCATGAAATTTTCCTATAAATGGATGTACATTGAATCTATCATGCTGAGTCACAAGGAGAGAGATAGATGCAGAATAGTCTCGCTCTTCTATGGGTTTTAAGAAAAATAAAAGGCATTTTTGCAGCAATTCTCAGAGACAAAGAGAGGAGGGCTGGAACTTCCAGCTCACTTTATGAAGATCACCACAAAGAGTGGTGCGTACAGTTATAGAAATAACTACACTGAGAACTACCATAACCATGTGAATTAATGAGCGAACTAGAAAGCCTGTCTATAGTACAGGCAGGGGTGCGGTAGTATGTAGGGAGATTTGGGACATCGATGATAGAAATGTTGCACTGGTGAAGAGGAGTGTTCTTCACATGACTGAAACCTAATCACAATCATATTTGTAATCAAGATGTTTAAATAAATATATTAAATAAAAAGATTGAGAGCAGGGGTCAGGAGTAGTGGTAAAGTGGTAGGTCATTTGCCTTACGTGTGGTTGACCTAAGACTGACTGCGGTTTGCTCCTCCAGTGAACCAAATGCCAGGAGCAATTTTTGAATGCATAGCCAGGAGTAACACCCGAGTGTCACCAGGTATAGCTCAAAAAACAAACCAAAAATATATATAGAGACCAATCTGTCAAAAGAGGCCAATCTGAAGACAGTGGTGGAATATAGTTACAAAACTCAATGAAATAAATCTTTTGGCTAGAACAGACATTCATTCAGTTTGAAGGAAGCATACATAGATTCATGGACAACCTACAGCTCAGAAATTTTAAAAACTCAAAATAACCCTTTAAAAATTGAAGTCTACTTTAAGATAAGGCAGACCACCAAACACACCAAATTCCTATATAAAATTTAGAGTAAATGATCTTTAGAGTAAAATGATCTTTCTCAATGTCAATGGACTAAATGCAACAGTTAAGAGACATTGAGTGGCAAATGGATCAAAATGCTGAATCCCATATTCTGTATCCTACAAGATACACATTTGAATAGTCAGAACAAAAATAAACTGAAAATCAAAGATTAGAGAACAATCATCTAAACAAACAACTTCCTTAACTCAGTTCTAAAAAGAAAATGTATACCTTTCTCATCGTACATCAGGAAGGAAGAAGAGGCCTGTGCAAAAATTTTTAATGATATATATAATAAAATTAGAAAATAATTAAAAATGAATCAAAAATATGTAGGGAGAAGCAAATAAAAGGCTTGGAGCAGAAATTAATGAAGTAGAAATATAAAGAGCAATTTAAAGAATCAATAAAACAAAAATTGGTTCTTTGAAAAGAATCAACAAGTTCTATAAATCACTAGCAAAACTCACAAAGAAAGGGAGAAAGGGAAACTTAAACTGCCTAGAAATGAAAAGGGGGAAGATCACAACAGATACTGCAGTTTCAATGGGTAATCAGAGACTACATTGAGAAACTATGCCACAAACACGAGAACCTCAAGGAAATGGATAAATACTAGAACTCTTACCTTCCACAGTTAAACCAGGATGATCTAGCATATCTAAAATTAACCATAACTATTGAGGAAATTAAAATGGCTATCAAAAGTCTTCCAAAATGTCCAGGCCTAGATGAATTAACTAACAAATTGTTTCAAATTTTCAAGGGGACCTACTACCAAACTTTTCACTTTTCCAGAATGTTCAACAAATGAAACACTACTGAACAGTTTTTATGAAACCTGAAACCTAAAGCTAACAGAGATGTTGCAAAAAAAAAAAAAAAACAGAACTAATGATAAATTTATGGAAAGTGATTCCTTCAAAAGCTGGAAATGGAGATGCAAAGGTTCTCAAAAAATCCTAGCAAATAGGATCCAACGCATGCACCATGACCATCTAGAGATGCAAGGATGGAATAACATATGTAAATAAATCAATATATTACACTGCTGCGGACCTGCTGTGTCCCTAAGCAAAACCTTCATAGGGTCTGAGAACCTTTACGGGGAGAAAGTGGGAGCACAAAGTGGACAAATATGAAATATGAAATAAATGAGAACGCACAAAATGCATTGTATGGGGACTCGTGTCTAAGAGACGGAAGACAAATTTTACTGTTCAGCAGATGACATTTTAAACACAAACTCTGGTATGCAAGGTGTCTTCAGGGAAAACAAAGGACAGAGGTTAGCCAGGAGGGGCAACACAATGTTACCGGACCCTAGAATCTACATATGAAGTAACTACTGATGTAGGTGAGAAAGAGTCTTGCTAGAAGGCTGGGTGAAAAAGTGAGGTGGAAGTGTTTTGGGGTAAGCAGAAAACAGGTTTTTTTTAAGAAACCAGTAGGAGAGACAGGTTTTGCAAGAGATGTTTATGTTTATGTATTTGCCAGAAAATAGATTTTTTGGGGGACAGAAATAATTGTTTACTACCATAGAGCTAGTCTCAGAAAAACAAACTGCTGGCGCCAGGTTATACTTGAAGTAAGAGTCACAAATAAACTAGCCAGCGGGGAGCTTTTGGCGGGCTTTTTTGGTACCGAAATTTCTTTTGTGAGTGTAGAAAAGTGAAGGCCGAATTTCTGTAGTAGAAAAGGAGACAAAAATCAAATTAAAGGAAAAGAGAAAATGTAATGTCACAGTCATGTCAGTATTATAGCCAGTAATTCACACAAAGGGTCAATGATTGACTTCTATAAATGGGCCTTCTGGCAGATAATTCTTGGGAGGAAAATTAGGCACTGCACCAGGAAAGTCAAAAGCCATGTCTGGTGCGTGCTTCCTACATTGCAGGTAGTGACAATACACCATATAAACAAAGGGCAATTAAAAACCATATGATAATATCATATCAATAGGTGCAGATAAAGCAGTTGATAAAGTTTAACACCTGTTCAGGATAAAAATTCTCAACAAGATGGGAATGGAAGAAACTTTTCTCAATATAGTCATGGCCACTTATCACATGCCTATGGCAACTATTATAATCAATGAAGACAAACTAAAAGACAAACTAAAATCTGGTACAAGATAAAGCTGCCCCCTCTCACTACTCCAACTTAACATAGTACTGGAAGTATTTACTATAGCAATTAAGAAAGAAAAAATAGCAATGTCATCCCGATAGGAAAGAGGAAGAAATCAACCTCTCATTGTTTGCACATTACATGGTACTATACTTAGAAAGCTCTAAAGATGGAGGCTGCAGCCAGACCCAGAATATCCCAAATGCCAGGATTCCTGCTCCTCTCCTATGGGTATGGCTGGGAATCTGGGCAGACAGCTGGCCAATGGCCTCCTGGACTGACCACTTAGTCTAGGAGACCAAGATCCTCCCATGCCAAACTAGTCTTCAGGGCTAGGGCTGGCAATTGGGCTCTGGGGGGTGGGAGGAGGAGAGAAACTCCTCCCGTATTCATACTGGACCCCCTGCAGCAGTGTCCTAGATGGTTCCTAGGAAAGGAAAGGTTTAGATGATAACACTCAAATAGATCTTTAAAGTCATCCCCTCATCTCTCAATCCAGATCCATTATCTTCTCCTAATTTAACCATCTTTACCCTCAGTTCCTAACTCGATAGGCACCAAGATTAACCTTCTGCCCCAACAGACCACATTCCAGCTTCTTAGTGAAAGACACCCTCTGGGTCCCCGTTCTCATGCCTCAGCAAAGAACTACAACCAGCACGCCTGCTGACTCATGCCTGATGGCCCCTTTCACCCCCACCAAATCATGGACTGTTGCATGATACAGGAATCAGCCTCAGCAAAACTCACAGCTCAAAGACACTATAAGGTCTTGTAATGTAACAAAGCATCTCTCAAATTCAATTCCAAGACCTGTGAATCGAAAAGTACCTTGGCTTTTACTCCCCACAAGAATATATCAAAAGACCTAGTTGGAAGTCTTATATTGCCTATGGAAGCTCAATACCTGTATAACACTACATCTTAAGATGTGTATTCCTAAATATATAGGTAGCCTCCTGCACCACTTGTTTTATTCGAATACCTTTTCTTTTTAACTCGGGTTTATTTGTTCCATTTTAATATATACATTTTTTCTCTATCCTTACCATTTTTGGTGCTGCTTGTTACAAAAAGCCTTGACTGGGATAAAAGCTCAGAACAAAACCAGATGACAGAGATGTGTGCAGCTGTCATCCTTACCAAGAATAGCACCAGCAACACAGTATGACACCATATTTTTTGTATGGGCACAGTAAAAACGGGGGAAGCCATAGACACAGTAACAAGATCTTATCTTCTAGGGATAAGAACTCACTTTTTATAGCAGAAGGGTGCCTCCCATACTGAACATGTGTCATGTGGATACAACCAGTCCCCAGGAGATTGGACATTATTAGTTCAATCCCAAACCCCAGGTCCCCAACGTAGAAATGTTGCAGCTCCGGGCAACACCACCAGGAACTAAACTCCATTGGGAGATTTATGACACTGCTCTGGCACCAACTTGTGCCAGTTTTGATATGACAATAAGGAAAGGAAAACTTGACCTAAGACCAGGCTGTCCCATCACATGACCTAACACTAAATGGAAATCAGAAGAGATACCGTCCTTTGAACTGTGAAAAATAAGAGCACCAACAACAGAAAACTGACTTTGACAACCGAGACTGAACAGAACATACATTGGGACTAATAAGGAAAACTCTACCCTAGGCTGTAGCACAGGACACATAAACAACAACAACAAGAAGAACAAGATATCTTATTGCAGAGATCCAACTTGGACAATAAAGAATGAGCAGAACCTTTGGATTCATAATATCCTAGGCTCCGGCTTAGGGACTGAACAAAAACAGGGAGCAAGTGTTACAGAAGACTGAACACAACAACAATGATGGATAGGAACCTGTAGAACCTAGAGACTCTATCCTAGACCCTGACCTATAACCCGCACAAATACCAAGATCGCTAGCTATAGTGGCTTGATTTTCTCACAGACAACCGAAAGGAAACTTTCTTGGTTTCACAAAAAAGCCGTTGGGATGGGGTAATGAGTATATATGGAGCCAGGGATTGATTCCTTGATGGTTTGCTTCAAGGATGGAGAAACCTCGAATCTCTTAGGCCACAGAAATCCCCTTTCCTCCCCAATGCTTACTATGCCTATGCAAAAAAGTGGGGGGAACACCAAACCCTACCACTCCAGCACCCATACTTTTCTTGTTTTGTTTTGATTTGTTAGTTTTTGACTTTATTTTCCTTCTCTTTTTTCTTCCACTTTTCTTTCTTTTTCACTCTGTGGTTATTGTTTAGAGATTTATTTTTATTATCATTTTCTGGGTCCATCTTTTCTTTTTTCTTCCATTTTCTTCTCTTTCTTTTCTTTCTCTCCCTTCTTTCTTTTTTTTGGTAGTTGTCACCAAACTTTTTCTTCCTTTTTTCTTATCCTTTTTATCTCCAATGATGGTGGAATAAATGCTCCATCTACAAGGGTCTCAAACTCTCAGCTGCAGGCAGTTTCCGGCCCTCCATACAACATTTTGTGGCCCTGCCCTAGAGGAAACTTTTGTTTTGTTTTGTTTTAGTTGTTTGGGTCACACCCCAAATGTTCAAGGCTTACTACTAACTTTGCACTCAAGGATCACCCCAACTTTGCCTCCTGCAGCCCTCAGGTAAATTGAGTTTGAGACCCCTGATCTACAACAAGCTGTAAAGTTGCACTAGCATTCTGGGGGGGATAGGAGGGAGATATGGGATGCATACTGGGAACAGGAGGAGGGAGGACAGCACTAATGCTGGGAATGCCCCTCATTCATTGTCACTATGTACCATAAATGATGCAGTGAAAGATTTGTAATGCATTTTGGTCACAGTAAAAATTAAAAAAAGAAAGATTTAAAGATTATACTAAAGAGCTACTAGAAACAACAGATTCATATAGCAAAGTGGCAGCCTACAAAAATAACATGCAAAAATCAATGGCTGTCTAATGCACCAATAATGATAGAGAAGAACTGGACATAAAAAACAATCTTATTCACATCAATGTCACATAAAGTCATTGGATTCAACTTATTTAAAGAGGTGAAAGGCCTATACAAAGAAAACTACAAGTAACTGCTTCGAAAAATATAAAAGACACAAGTAAATGCAGAGAATGCTCTGTTCATGGAGTGGTGTTCATTGCCTAGTGTTGGCCTATGTTGTTGCCCCATTGTTGCACTTGTATTGTGGGTTTTTCTACGTGTGCTGGTGGTATTCATTGGCAAGTATGCTAGTAGGGATGCTGAATAAAGCCAATCTCAGGCTGCTGGGAACATAAAGGCCCGAGATGACCACTGCTCGCCTCTGACACTAGCAGGATTCAGTCTGTGTACAGCCCGACCAATCTCTGAAGCATCTTCTTCTCAACATTTTCTTTTTAAAATATTTAAAAATATTTAAATAAAATATTTATGACAAATAAAATAAAACTATTGTGATTAAATATATAGTCATAGTTGATTTTATAAATAAAATGTTTTAGGACCAAAACCACAACTAGTGTCAACTTCAGTCCATGAATACTCGGTATCCATTCCATGCCAACAAACCTGATCATCTTTACAGGCATATTTTTAAGTTTGGTTGTTAAAATTTTGTCCCATAATTGTTGGCTACCTTAGCCTAACTAGAGCCATCTTTTCTGCCTTTCTGCCATCTATAGAGCATAAGCCTCAAAAAGCAGTATAACCTTCAGCCCAAGGTGAGAAGGACACGGCCTAGCTGCCCAATACCTCTCCCCGCTCAGGAATGTAGCCAAACCCCCTGCCTTAATTAGCTCAAGTATGTGGTAGAACACACCCTCTTCAGGGCCACGGGGTATTACCTTGAAAACTTCTAATCTACAAGGATGTCCTGACCCCTACTCAACTGCCCACCTTTGAAAGATGATGTTTATCCCTTTGCTTCAACCTTCCTGTGTCCTGTCCTTACCATATTTGGAATG
>PVKC010046541.1:0-11223 GCA_004027635.1 Crocidura indochinensis
CCGGGACCCGGTTCGCGCGCTTCGGGCCACCTTCCGAGCCTCGCGCCCGCTCTGGGCTTGCGTCACTGCCCAAGGATTCGGCCTGCTGCGGAGAAAACCCAAACCCTGCACGGCTTCCAAAAAAGGAATTTTCCCTCCGGAGCTGGCTGGGGTGACGCCTCGCGGCTCAGAGCCCCCGGCCGGCCGCTTGGAGCTGCCAAGTGGGGGGAACGTGGCCTGTCAAAGTCTGGCTGGCCGCTTCGTCCTTGCAAGGGGATCGACTTCCAGACAGGGGAGCCCCCCGTCCCCCAACACCCCAGACGGTCCCCGATCACCGCCAGGAGCAAAAACACTGAGCACCCCTCGCCGGGGGTGGCCCCTTCACGAAATGAGATGTTCCCCCCAAAAAATGACCAGGGGGATTTATTTAGAAGACGGGTTCCCTGAGCATGGAAACCCAGTTATCTTGCAAAGATACCTTTGCAAAGTTAGCTTGCAAAGCCATGCGGGTGGGCAGAGACGGGAAGGGGCAGAGCAACCTCTGATTCTAGCCTCTGGAAGGTGTGGGGGTGTTGAGACTCCGGAATGCGGAGGAGAACGGGGAGCCCGGCCTGACTTTGCCTGGCCTTGCTGCCATCAAAGACCGGGCCTGGTCGCACTTGGAACCCGTTGCATGTATGGGAAGGTCCCAGCAGGTGCGACTCTTATGTCTCTGGCTCGGATTAGGCTCTGTGCATTCCCCAGGGGACACTTTCTTCTGATCTGCGCCTCTCAGCAGCCGGCATTTGACTCAGCCGCAGAGAGAGGCGAGGCGCGGCCCGGGAGCTCCAAGGCGCGGCCTTGGGTTGATCCACAGCAGCCCCGGGGGTTCAAAGCAGTTGGGTGGGGCCGGAGAGATAGCACGGAGGTAGGGCGTTTGTCTTGCATGCAAGAGGACGGTGGTTCGAATCCCGCCATTCACATAGTCCCCCGAGCCTGCCAGGAGCTATTTCTGAGCAAAGAGCCAGGAGGAACCCCTGAGCGCTGCCGGGTGTGACCCAAAAACAAACAAACAACAACAAAAGCAAAACAATTGGGGGGAACAGTTAACTTCCCAAAGCGGCCTCCCTGCTGCGAGTTTAGCACCCGGCTACCGACCAAGTCTGAATTTGCTCGCTCGGCGAGGTCCAGGGGCTTCTTTTCCTGTGCTCTCGACACACTGGCACTAAGAAAAATGAATCAGGGGCCAGAGTCATAGTACAGTGGGGTAGGGCGTTTGGGCAAGCCCGGGTTCAATCCTCGGCATCCCCTGTTCCCCAACTCCACCCAAACCTGCCAGGAGTCGTTTCTTTTCTCTTTCTTTTTATTTTTTCTTTTGTTTGTTTTAGGGCCACACCCGGTGACGCTCAGGGGTTATTCCTGGTTCTGCGCTCAGAAATCGCTCCTGGCTTGGAGGACCATATGGGATGCTGGGGATAGAACCCAGGGTCGTTCTGGGTCAGCCGCGTGCAAGGCAAACGCCTTATTGCTGTGCTATCGCCCTGGCCCCTCTTTTTCATTTATGGTTTTGGGGCCACACCTGGTGGCATTCAGGGGTTACTCCCGGCTCTGCGCTCAGAAATCGGTCCTGGGTTGGACTTGTGCAAGGCAAAAACGCCCTGCCCTCTGTGCTATCGCTCTGCACCTTAACCCCCGGGGTGATTTCTGAGCACAGAGCAAGGAGTAACCCCTGAGACCCACTGGGTATGGACCAAAAACAAACTCCAAAAAGATCAGTTAAGGCCAAAGAGATAGTAGTGAACGGGGCAGCAGACCCGAGTTTTGTTCCCGACATCCCATATGGACAAACCAATGCCCCCACTCCACCCCAAGGATGCTCCTTGAGAGCGGATACTGGAGTAAACATTGAGAAATAAGTTATGTGACAAAATGAAGAAGTCATTCAAGGTTGAAGTGACTGCATAGAGGGTAAGTGCTTTCCTTGCACGCTGCATGGCGAGCTAGATTCAATTTCCCCAGCTCAGGGTGAGCCCTGAGCATAGAGTCAGGAAGTCAGGAGTGAGACCTGGGACCTTGATGTTCGAGTTCCTGTACTGGGAATCATGATCCTGAGCACAGAGCCAGAAGTAGTAGCAGTTCTGTGGCCCACAAATAAGACAAATGGGGCTGGGACGGTGCTCAAGTGTTAGGGCATCGCTTTGAACACCCTAGCCTAGCATCCCCCAGCATCCCATATGGTCCCCCAAGCCAGGAGCGGTTTCTGAGCACATAGCCAGGAGAAACCCTTGCAAACAACAAAAAAAATGGGGCTGGAGAGATAGTGCGACAGGAAGGATGTTTGCCTATTATGCTGCCAACCTAGCTATGATCCTAGGCAACCCATATGCTCCCCGAAGTCCACCAGGAGTGATCCTTGAGGACAGAGCTAGGAGTAAGGTCTGAGCGCTGCTGAGTTTGTCCTTCCCCATCAAAAAAAAATTTTTTATGAAAGGAGAAGGGTGTTTGCCTTTCTACAGAATCCTCTTTGGGAAACCCTTTCCATAAGCTTTTTTCCTTTTTTTTTTTCAATAACTTTTTTTCAATAACGTCTTTTCAGAATCCACCCATTTGGTCCCCAGTCGTTTTATTAATCTTGACTGCTCACGTACAAAGGACCAGAGCATCTGCACCTGCCATAGCATTCCATAACTGCCCAGCAGGCCTGCCCACCCCTGCAGCAGAAGGTGCAGAAAGCCAAGCAGAACTTGCCTCGTGCTGCCCCCTCACACCTCCAGGACCCAAGGTGGCTTCTGCCTTTCCCCCTGCCCCATCTGAATACAAATGTATCTTCAAATACAAAAATCGCTCCTGACTAGCTGTTGGGGGAACCATATGGGATACCAGGAATCAAATAGAACCTGGGTCTGCAGCATGGAAAGTAAACACCCTATTCACTGTGCTATTGCTCCAGTCCCTTGTTAACTTTTATTATGGACAATTTCAGACATATGGAGAGAGAGACAGACAGACAGAGAAATGGAGAGAGACAGAGAAACAGAGAGAGACAGAGACAGAAAGAGAGCTTGACCAACTCTTTTATCACCTGGAGTCTCTCCTAATATCACACAAATAACGTTACTTTGTTGTGTGTATATGTGTCTTTTTAACTGAATCACAGAATTACAAAGTTACAAAGTTAGTTATTCATGATGGAGGTTTAGGAAATGTTCCAACCTCAATCCTTCCACTAAAGCATAGTTCTTTTTGGGTACTTTTGTTGTAGCGACTTCTGCTATTGCTATTGTTGTTGTCTCTGCAGGGGAGGCTTGGGGTTAGGACCACATCTAGTACTCCTCAGGGAGTACTGTTAGGAATGATCCCTGTCAAAGTTCAGAGGCTCAGATGAAGTATCAGGAACTCTAATCAGGGTTGGCTACATGCAAGGCAAGTACCTTAACATCTGTACTATCTCTCTGGCCCCTGCTCTCTCTTTATTCCCAGACCTAATCTCTCTACCCCAACCCTCTTTTCATATCAATTTAGTTCTGTTATCAGTGACTTCTGGTTTGTCCTTTTCTTTGTTTTGTCTACACACTGTGTTGTAATGTCATATTTAATTAGTTGGCTTCCTTTTACTGATTTTTATTCATTCGTAAGCCATGGGACCTTATCATTTGGCAATTTCGTGATTCAATAACCTAAAAGTGATTTGAAGAAATCAGTAGAAAGGAAATCGTGAGGGGGCCGGAGAAATAGCATAGTGGTAGGGCCTTGCATACTGCCTACCCAGGACAGACGGTGGCTCGAATCCCGGCATCCCACATGGTTCCCTGTGCCTACCAGGAGTGATGTCTGAGCACAGAGACAGGAGTAACCCCTGAGCGCTGCTGGGTGTGATTACCCCACCCCCCACATAAAAGGAAATCATGTTTCTTCTGGAACTGAAGTTTTTCACTTTGCTCATCTCCAAATAGTGTTTTATATACTCCACATGTACAATATCATTTGCTTTTAGCTCATAATTTATTTTATGTTATATATTTGATCATAATAAATTTGACCTCTGTAGTTTAAAATGCACAATTTCTAAATCTCAAGAATAGTATTTTCCAGGAGGAAAGCCCTCACCAGCAGTAAACCAAGAGTAAGCCCTGGGTATTTCTGGGTGTGGCCCAAAACTCAAAATATTCTTTACCAGAATTTTATAAAATATATGGAGCAAAAAGCAATCTTTTTTCTTGCTTGGTCAATAAGTTTATTATTACTGTCTTTGAAATAGTCTCAAAAAATCATGGTGTAATTTTAGCTCTCAGCAGCCTGCTCTGAGAAATCATTTTTGTTTGTTTTGCAGTGCTAGGGATTGAGCCCAGGGTTTCACATGTAAGGTAAGTGTTCTAATCCTGAGTACCATCTCCAAACTCTGTCTTCTTAGGAAACTAAAGGAAGTTTTTTTGTTTTGTTTTGTTTTGGTTTTTTTGTTTTTGTTTTTTTTTTTTTTTTGATTTTGGGTCACGCCTGGCAGTGCTCAGGGGTTACTCCTGGCTCTATGCTCAGAAATCGCTCCTGGCAGGCTCGGGGTACCATATGGGATGCCGGGATTTGAACTGATGACTTTCTGCATGAAAGGCAAATGCCTTACCCTCCATGCTATCTCTCCAGCCCTTAAAGGAAGATTTTTCACCTCTATAGTTCATAATGTACAGTTTCTAAATCCCAAAATATTTATTTTCCAAAATTTGAAGAACTTTAGTACTGGGCCAAAGAGATAGTACAGCCGTAAGGCATTTGCCTTGCATGTGGCCAACCCAGGACAGAAGGTGGTTCAATTCCCAGATTCCCAGATGGGCCCTGGAGCCTGCCAGGAGTGACTTCTGAGAGCAGAGCCAGGAGTAACCCCTGATTTGCCACCAGGTGTGAAAATTTTTAAAAAATTCAGAACATTCATTTCATATTTTCAAAATCAGAGTGATTTTACTGCGTCAAAGAGATAGTGTGTAGGATAGACAATAGATAGTAGAGTAATAAGTACAGTGAGTCGTGCCTTTGCCTGCACAAGGCTGGTTCTGGTTCTGATTCAATCTCTTGTGCCCCATATGGTCCCCTGAAGCCCATCAGGAATAATCCCTGAGTATAGAGCATTTACTGGTGTGGCCCCCAAACAAAAAATATTAGAGTGATTTTTTTTTTTTTACAAAGTATGATACAATTTGCGGGGGCCCGGTAGATAGCATGGAGGTAAGGTGTTTGCCTTTCATGCAAAAGGTCATCGGTTCGAATCCCGGTGCCCCATATGGTCCCCCGTGCCTGCCAGGAGCAATTTCTGAGCATGGAGCCAGGAGTAACCCCTGAGCACTGCCGGGTGTGACCCCCCCCCAAAAAAAAAAACAACCAAAAAAAACAAAGTATGATACAATTTGCAAGCAATTTTTCTAGCTTTTTCTAGTACATACTACATGTGTGGCCCAGATGCTCTTACTTCAGCTTTCATCTTGTCAGGAAATTAGTTAATTTCCAAGAATATTTGTGAGCTTATAAGCACCAAATAAAAAGTATACTGAGGGTCAGAGAGATAGTTAAAAGAGATGAGCACATACTTAGCATGCAGGAGCCCAGGGTTTGATCCTTGGCACCAAAATGATCTCCCAAACAACTCTAAAAAGTGACCCCTCAATAGGACACTAGTAGTCACCCAAACACCCTAGGTATGGCCCAAAAGGCCAAAAGAGTATATCGAAACAATCTAAAAGGATTCCAAATATGTACATTTTTGTTAGATTATCCAGAAGTAATTTATTTTTTATTTATTTTTATTTATTTATTTATTTATTTATTTTTTTGGTTTTTGGGTCACACCCGGCAGTACTCAGGGGTTACTTCTGGCTCCATGCTCAGAAATTGCTCCTGGCAGGCACGGGGGATCATATGGGGCACTGGGATTCAAACCGATGACCTTTTGCATGAAAGGCAAACGCCTTACCTCCATGCTATCTCCCGGGCCCCATCCAGAACTAATTTAAACAAGACAATTTAGACTACAATTTAGATATTTTGGAAAATTTCCAAAATCTTCCATGACTGACTTTTCTGTATGAAATTCAATCGAATTTTCTAGAAAAATGGCTTGGAGTGTGAATTTTCCAGCTACTGACAATTAAGCATTTTCTCTCTTTTCTTTTCTTTGTTCCTTTTTTCCTTTTGGTTTTTGGCTCACATTGGCAACGCTCAGGGGTTACTCCTGGCTCTATGCTCAGAAATCCCTCCTG
Source organism: Crocidura indochinensis (assembly GCA_004027635.1). NCBI lineage: Eukaryota > Metazoa > Chordata > Mammalia > Eulipotyphla > Soricidae > Crocidura > Crocidura indochinensis. Next base: position 6,201 of record PVKC010046541.1, read on the forward strand.
GCAGACTCGGGGGACCATATAGGATGCCGGGATTCGAACCACCATCCTTCTGCATGAAAGGCAAACGCCTTACCTCCATGCTATCTCTCCGGCCCCACATTTTCTTATTTAACTGTGATTCAACATAACATGAATGGCATTCTGATGAAACATGCCTTTCAGAAGCTCATGTTCTCTCCCTGGCACTGCAGGGTCCTTTAACCACAGTCTGAGCACAAAGCCAGGAGTAAACTATGAGTCCTACCAGGTGTGTCCCCCTCTAAAAATAGGGAAAATTAAAACCATTTTGTGTGTTTTCTTTTCTTTTTGGTTTATGGACCACACTCGTCAGTGCTCAGGTGTTACTCCTGACTCTGCACTCAAAAATAGTTCCTGGCAGGCTTGGGGGACCATAGAAGATGCCGGGGATTGAACATGGGTCTGTCCCAGGTCAGCCGCATGCAAGGCAAATGCTCTACAGCTGTGCTATTGCTTCAGCCCCCATTTTGTTTTGAATGGTTGATGAACTTATCAATAGACTAGCACTTGATACTTCATGGTAATCAGTTATGCTGTGGACCTGGGTACTGGATCTCCAAAATACAAACCAAACACAGTCTTTTGAACTGTCCTACTAGCTGTCTTGATAAGCTTTTACTACACCCTCAGTTTGCCGTTCATAGATTTTTTTTTCTATTAAGCCTCAGTGGTAAGGATCAATTTCAGTCCTACTATTTTGCTACCTGTAAAATGGGGCAGGTGAGAGGAAATTTAATATCACTGACATTTGATTTTTTTCTACATTTGATTTTTATATGATTCTGATCTTATGTGATTCTTTTTATTCCATGATGCTATAAAGATTAAATAAAAAATAGCTATAAAAACAGGCTGGAGGGCCCGAAGAGATAGCACAGCAGTGTTTGCCTTGCAAGCAGCCAATCCAGGACCAAAGGTGGTTGGTTTGAATCCTGGTGTCCCATATGGTCCTCTGTGCCTACCAGGACTATTTCTGAGCAGACAGCCAGGAGTATCCCCTAAGCACCTCTGGGTGTGCCCCAAAAACCAAAAGAAAAAAAAAGGCTGGAGGCTATGTGTGTGCTAAAGCAATAACACAGTGGGTAGGGCTCTTGTCTTGCATATGGCCAAGCCAGGTTCTATCCCCAGCACCCCATATGGTCCCCTGAGCACTATGAGGAGTAACCTCTGAGTAGTTCTGGTTGTGGATCAAAAACAAAAATAAAAAATAAAACGGAATACTTACCAGGCAGGGAAGATACCATGATCACGAAGGTGGCTTTCCCAGGGTGAGGCTTATCCATTGCACTCCGGATGTGCTGACACAGGATTTCCCCAAATGTGGGAAACTCGACTGCATAATTTGTGGTAGTGGGGGAAAAAATAAATAAATGAATAAATAAATAAATAAATAAAACAGGCTGTCCTATTCATATAAACACAAAAGCAAGTTTTTATAAGACAATAGCAGGAACATACGTGGTTCCTGAAATAAAAAAAAAAAAAAAGAGAACAAAAAATATCCCACATAAAAGTATCTAAAGCAGGTGACAAACCTGAGAAAAAGAGCTTACAAAAATATTTGTATTTGAGGCCAGAGTGATAGGCATTTGCCTTGTGCATGGATGACCCAGGTCAAACCCTGGTTCGAGGGGCCGGAGAGATAGCATGGAGGTAAGGCATTTGCCTTGCATGCACAAGGACAGTGGTTCGAATCCCGGCATCCCATATGGTCCCCTGAATCTGCCAAGAGGGATTTCTGAGCATAGAGCCAGGAGTCACTCCTGAGCGCTGCTGGGTGTGACCCAAAAAAAACAAAACAAAACAAATAAAAAAAACCCTGGTTCGATAAGGTCCCCCAGCATGCCAGGAAGAATTTCTGAGTGCAAAACCAGGAGTAATCCCTGAGCATTGCTGAGTATGGCCCCAAAATCTCAATATATATTTGTATTGGGGGCGGAGTGATAGCACAGCGGGTAAGGTACATGTACCTTGTACATGGTCTACCCAGTACCCAGTACCCAGATTCCCGGTACCCCACTGTTTCTTTACACTGCCAGGAATGATGCCTGAATGCAGAGCCAGAAGTAACCCCTGAGCACCACCATGTGTGGCCCCAAAACAAAACAAACAAGCAAAAAAATCGTATTGAGGCTGGAGACAGTACAGCAGATTAGGAATTTGCTTTACAAGCAGCTGACTGCAGGGCCAGAGAGATAGCATGGAGGTAAGGCATTTTTACCTTGCATGCAGAAGGACAGTGGTTCCAATCTCGACATCCCACATGGTACCCAAACCTGCTAGGAGTGATTTCTGAGCTCATAGCCAGGAGTAACTCCTGAGTGCTGCCGGGTGTGACCCAAACAAACAAACAAACAAAATAAGCAGCTGACTGGGTTTTGATCCTAGGCATCCCATATGAGGAGTGAATCCTGAGTGCAGACCCAGAACTAACCCCTGAGCACTGTTATGTGAGGCTCAAACTCCTGCCCACCAAATTATAGTAATTCATCACAGGATCTGCTAACTCCCTGTTTCTCTTAGGGTAGACTTGTTTCCTGTCTTGATTTTTTGTTTTTGTATTTTGGGTCACACCTGATGGTGCTTGGAGATTACTCAAAAGGATGCTCAGGGACTATGCAGTGCTAGGGATCAAGCTGGGTCCTCCTGCATGCAAAGCTTATATTTAGTTACCTGTGCATTTCTGCAGCCTGCTACTGATTACTGAAGCTGCGAGATAGCTCAGACAATTTCTCTTAATCTGCTGGCCCCACAGTGCTAGAGGACATGTCTTATCCATTAGCAGACATGACTCAGGAGCAAGGACTGCAGAGTGCTGGGCTAGTCTGACCTCAGGCATTGTGTCACAATAAGAACTTATGCAGGTAACTACAGCTGCAAAGTGAGGCAGGTGCAGGTCTGAACCTGCCCAAGGCCTCCTAATATCCAGAGCACCTCTCTGCCATCAGCCTTCAAAGGAAAAGAGCACCTGTTTGGAGCCTGGAGTCTTCATCTTGGATGGTGTGGCTTGTTCAGAGACAAGGGGCTATTCAGTCCAGGAGGGTCACAATTGCTTCAAGCTGAGTGTTTGTCTTCTTTCAACAAAGCACTTCTTATTCTTCATGGGACACAAACATAGCCTTCCTGGAGAATAGCTTCTCCCCTACTCCACAATACATGGGGCACCCAACTGCTACTGCACCCCAAAGCCCTTCACAAAGCAGTAGCTTCACCCTGTCACAGAAAAGCCTCAGAGGAGAGCCAAAGTCAGAGAAAGCTTTGTCTCTCTTTCAGGTGGAACAGATTCTTATGACACGTTCCTGGGCTTGGCTGGCCTCTGTGCAGGGTTACAGAAAGTGGTAAAAGAAAGGAGGATGATGGGTTGTTCATAGTCACTGAAGAAATTGCTCCCAGGATAGAGAAGGGTATATTGGAGAAGCATTTGTCTTGAATGTGGATGATCTGGATTTTAACTCCATCATCATGTATAGTCCCCAGAGCACCACCAGCAGAGGCACAGAACCAAGAGGAAGCCCTCAGAATTGCCATGTGTGGGGAAAAAAAAATAAAACAAATTAGTGAAATGAGTCAGAGGGAGAGGGATAAACAGAATAATCTCACTCATCTGTGGGATGAAAGGAAAATGAAAGACAGTGTGCAGATGATATCCAAAAGACAGTGGAGATGGGAATTGGGAGACCAGTCCATGAGAAGCTTACCACAAAAAGCAGAGAGTGATGTAAGAGTAAAAAAGGCTGGGGCTGGAGCGATAGCAGAGTGGTTGGAATTTTGCCTTGCACACGGCCTACCCAGAATGAACCCGGGTTTGATTCCCAGCATACCATATGGTCCCCTGAGCCTACCAGAAATTATTTCTGAGAGCAGGGCCAGGAGGAAGCTCTGAGCACTGTTGGGTGTGGCTCAAAAACCAAAGGGGAAAAAAGAGTAGAGAAAGGTCTTCTATAAAAGAGACATGCATGGCACCCATTGTTAACAGTAGTACAAACTACAGTGTCAAACAATAATGGGGAAGGGGAGAGAGAGAGTGAAAGAGAGAGAGAAAGAGAAGTAAAATGCTTGCCTCAGAGGCAGGCAGGGAAGGTAGGTGGGAGGGAAGAGGGCATCAGGGAGGGTGAATGGGAAATTATTGACATTGGTGGTGGGAAATGCACATTGGTGAGGGTTGTACATAGTATGACTATAATTCAATCATAAACAACTTTATCTGTGAGAAAATTACAGTATAAACAACCTTATAATCGTGGTGTTTAAATTAAAAAAACAAACAAATAAAATAAAATACTTTCAGGGCTAAAATGTGTAGTAAAATAACAACAACAACAAAAAAAACCCCACAGCGTTAATCAGCCCTACCCTGGCTACCCACTGCAGGAGGGAACTCAGAATATAGAGAAATACAGATAAATCTCCTTTACTGTGTCACTATGACAGCTCAGGACTTCAGGTACTGCCAACTCTTTCTGAAGCCCAACAGCAACAAAAACAATTCTAATAGGTGTAAGGCATAACTGGGCATATGCCAATCACTGATAATTGTTTGGAAAATAGACCAACTTCTACAAAGGATAAAGAATGGTGTAACAAAAATTCAATGTATTGTCTAACCTTTTTTTTTGTTTGTTTGTTTGTTTTGTTTTTGGGTCACACCCGGCAGCGCTCAGGGGTTACTCTTCCTGGCTCTCTGCTCAGAAATCACTCCCAGCAGGCTCGGGGGACTATATGAGATTCTGGATTCAAATCACCATCCATCTGCATGAAAAGCAAACACCCTATCTATCTCCATGCTATCTCTCTGGCCCCTTGTCTGGCCTTCTTTTTTATTTTTTGGTGGTTTTTGGGTCACACCCGGCAGTGCTCAGGGGTTACTCCTGGCTCCATGCTCAGAAATTGCTCCTGGCAGACACGGGGGACCATATGGGGCGCCGGGATTCGAACCGATGACCTTTTGCATGAAAGGCAAACGCCTTACCTCCATGCTATCTCCCAGGCCCCATTGTCTGGCCGC
>PVKC010046542.1:0-11224 GCA_004027635.1 Crocidura indochinensis
AAAAAAAAGAAAAAGAATTTATTGTAAAAATTTTTGCAATTATGGAAGGGGTGTAAGGATGTGGCTTGGTGGTAGATAGAGTGCTCATTTTGCAAATTGAGGCCTGAGTTTGATCCCCATCATAGTAAAACAAAACAAAACAAAACAAAGCTGACAAAATCCAAAGCATCCTAAAATGAAGGAAAAGTATTTCACAGATGTCAAAGATTTGTGACAAACTGTATAATGACTTATAGATATGCTCCAAGGAGATAGGTGAACAAGTAGATTTTTTGCCAAGTTAATATGGAGATTGTGCTCTTCTAAAAATATATGTATATACTTAGACTATATTGATTTTTGTAAAAATTACAGCAAAATTGGCATAACATAGAATTGTACATCCTCATCTGTGTACATAATGCTTATCACTTACATATCTAGTCATCATCATACAGTTAACCCATTTCACTCAATTTATTCATTTTTTCTCTCTTCCCATCTGCTAGCCCCTATTTTGTTTTTGTAGTTTAAATCTGTCTTTGTTTTGTTGCTCCATTGATTTTATCTACACAGAGAAGTAAACTGAGATGATTTTGCCTTTGATTTATTTAGTATACTGTTTATCTACACAGAGAAGTAAACTGAAATTATTTTGCTTTTGATTTATTTAGTGTACTCTCTCCTCAGAATACCCACAATGTGGCAGGATTTTATGTTAAAATATGAGTATCATCCTATTATTCCATTATGTATATATGTCAGAAAATTTTAATAGCCTCAATTATTGTGAATAATCTTGTGGTAAGCATGCAGTTTTTTGAATTACTTTTGACCACATGCAGGTTTCCCTTTTTCTTTAAACTGTCCCTGATATTTATGCTCTTTTAATCTTTTGAATAATAACCATTCTACTAGGAATGAAGTGCTTTGATTTTCACTGTGGTTTTGATAATGGTAATGTTTGAGCACCATTTTTGTGCCATTAGTCATCTGCACGTCTTCTTCTGATTATCTGCCTATTTTAAAAAATTGAGATATTGGGACTGAAGAGATAGTACAGAGGGTAGGACATTTAGTTTTCACATGGCTGACCTAGGATCAGTCGGGCATCTTTTATGGTCCCCAGAGTCCTCCGGGATTGATTCCTGAGTGCAGAGACAGGAATAACCAGTAAGCATGACTAGGTATGACACACACACAAAAAAAAACTAAGCTCTTTTTACTATCTTGTGAGTTCTTTATATGTTTTTGATAATAACATCATTGAATATATTTTGAAATTATCTTTCCTCATTCAGTAGGTTTCCTTCTCATTTTAATTATGTTTTATTTTATATGTTCAGAAATTTAATTGTATGTAGTCCTATTTATTTACTTTTGTGTTTTCCCCCTTGGTATTAGAGACAAATTTGAAAGCTTTGTTGCTATGCTTTCTTATATATATTTAATAATTTCAGGTTTGATTTTAGTTTGGGGCTCCATTTTGAGTTAATATTTGTTAAGATAACTTTTAGTTTTAGTTGTTTGAAAAAAAATGTTATACTAGCATTCCAGATGGCAAAGGATGAGGGGATGCATGCTGGGAACAGTGGTGGAGGGAGGTTGGTGGTAGGAATTGCCCTAATATATATACCTTAAATATAACTTTGAAAAAAATTGTAATTAAAAAAAGGCAAATTTTAAAAATTAAAAAAATGTACTTAGTGATTTTTATGGAGTAAAAACACCAAAAGAGTGCTTTAAACATGAACTGTAAAAATTCTATAAATTTATTAATGTAATTAGTACACTTGTATAATCTTTGCTTTATTGTCATGCTGATAGTCTAGAAAATCTCATATAGGAAGATATGCAGATGCTATGTTTGCAGAAAAAAACTCAGTCTTCATAGAAAACTAATGAAAATTTAGGTCTGAGACAGCATAATTATCTCTTCCACCTCTTACAGAACTAGAAACACAGAGGAGACAAAATGATAGTTTCTGCTTCTTAGAACCAGAAAAGAAAATCTACAAGATAGCATTTCTTTTTAGCTGGTTCCTTTATCCATTTATTTGCTATTTGAGGAAGCTTATTTTATTTTTATTGGTATCAGAGCTCCTCTGTTCACAGTCCCTGTGCTAGTGATTTTTAAAAAAATTCTCCATAGCTCTTATTTTATTTCTTTCCTTCTTGCCCCTAAAGCATATTTGAGTCCTCTTCTTTTTCTCACTCACTCTCTACTCCACATATGATTCTGTGGTTTAATTTCCTCTTTCATCAAAACTCCTTTGCCTGAATGACTCAAAATTAGTCATATTTAATATTGATGCTTCCCTGAATGGCATGTACACATACTTTCAGCATCCACTATTCTTATGGTTAAGAAAATTGAAAATGTGAGTGTAGTTTTGACAGGAAAATAAACAAGGAAGTTCTCAGGGCAATGCCAAACAGTATAAATATGGCCAATAAATCATGATGTTACAGAAATTAACAATAGATAATAAAAACATCATGATAAAGCACCTTGTCATTCCACAGTTTGGATAATATTGTGAGTCAAATCATCTCATGGAAGATCAGGATTAAATCTCATGAATGTATCTCTCTAATGAAGTCGAGACACTTGTGTGTCACCATTTAGCAGTGAGTGTTTCAGTACCTTCTATATTCATAGCATGACAATGCAATGAATGAGTTCTTTTGTTTTTGACTTTGTGAAACATATTTTCTTTTCAGGACACAAAGAATGTCTTTTGGCTCATCTTCATAGCAGTTCACAATGGTAAGATATTCAGGTAACAAAGACAAAGTCTGAGAACCCATGATCACTTCTTGCAAAGCATTTCTGGAGCACCTACTCTATCAATACTAACTGTAATAATCAAGAAAGATTACAGAAAAGAGATCATTAACTCTATTTGTGTATTGTCATTGACTTTGGCTAGAGTATTTAGTTCTGTCCACTTTTTTTCCTCCAATAATGCATCTGAGACCACTTGGCCCCTGCCTTCCATTTTTTCCTTTTTCTGTTCTCAGTTTTATTGAAAGAATGCATAAATAAAAACAAAATAATCAGTGTCCCAAGGTTCTATAAAAATGTGGGAGCCCCTACTTAAAATAAGAAAAATAAATTAAAGAAAATGAAGATAAAGGGTGTGTGGAAAGAAAGAGGGGAAAACAAATAAAAAATAAGTGTGTGTAATTTTTTTTGCATAGTCACAGCAAAAGTTGGGAAAAATAAGTTTTAGCAAAGAGACACTACCCATGAAGCATCCTGCTAAGACCAACCACTAATTTGTAATAACCCTAAAGTCTTTATTTGTGATCTTTTCAATCACAATTGATACACTAATAAAGTTTCTGTAATTAGAGATCCTGGTTTTTGCACTAATCCTATGTTGAAGTCAGGGTGTCACAGAGTGTCTTCTGGTTTCATCTCTCCATTAGGTGGTGGTGCAGGGAACCCTTCACTGAAAGCATTTTTATGGCTGTTTCCAAGTCTTTTTTTTTTTTTTTTTTTGGTTTTTGGGCCACACCCAGTGACGCTCAGGGGTTACTCCTGGCTATGCGCTCAGAAGTCGCCCCTGGCCTGGGGGACCATATGGGGCACGGGGGATCGAACCGCGGTCCGTCCAAGGCTAGCACGGTAAGGCAGGCACCTTACCTCCAGTGCCACTGCCTGGCCCCTGTTTCCAAGTCTTTAGGATGTCATATGAACTCACTCTGGAGCAAGTGGGTGCCAGAGCAGTATTAGTGCCTTCCCTAGTAGAAGTCTGATTCTTGGTGCTGGTGCAGAAAGCCATGTTAGTTTCATAGATGGCATCCAAAGTTCAGATGTGAATGGCCTTTGTCTGATCAACTGAAGCCTAAGTTACTATGACCAATTTTCAATGTAAAAGGCCCCACTGTATTATGAAAGTTCTGAGTTCCTATTTGTATCAGATAAGTACTTGTTTCCATATGTAAGATTTTCCCATTTTATTTATTTTTTATAAATCTTTACTTAAGCACAATGATTACATGCATAATTGTGTTTGGGTTTCAGACATAAACAGAACACCCACCATATTCAAGATAGGCAATCTACTTCTCTCACTCATTAAGATTGTCATGATAGTTGTTAGTGTAGTTATTTCCCTAACTGCACTCACCAATCTTTGTGGTGAGCTTCATATTGTGAGCTGGTCCTTCTGGCCCTCATCTCTATTGTATCTGGGCATTATTACAATAATGTTCATAATTTTTCTTAAAACCCATAGATGAGTGAGACTATTCTGTTTTTATCACTCTCCCTCTGACTTATTTCACTCAGTATAATAGACTCCATGTACATCGATGTATAGGAAAAATTATGACTTCATCTCTGCTAATAGCTGCATAATATTCCATTGGATATATGTACCACAGATTCTTTAGTCATTCATCTGTTGAAGGGCTATTGGTTGTTTCCAGAATCTGGCTATTGAAAATAGTGCTACAATGAATAAAGGTGTGAGGAAGGAATTTTTAATTGTATTTTCCCATTTTAATGTGCCTATGCAAAAAGGAACAATGCCACATAATACTATTAGTGCATATGGAGGTGAAAATAACAAGTTAAACAATTCCAATAACATGCTTTTAGCATTAATTCAAAAACCAAGAAATTTATTTACTAGAACTTCCTACTAAGCAGATCCAAGAAAAAAAAAAGGATTGTGAGAAAGCTACCTCTACATAAGAAATAGACAATAATAGACACTAAGAATTTTATCTATTAAGGAATTAAACCTATTAAGAAATACATCTAATGAAATAAGGAAGGAAATATACATATCCCCTTTGAGGAAGAACTTCGCTGAACTTGTCAATTTTGAAATAGTTGGGATTAATAGAATAAAATCTGGAGCCCAGCATTAGCTTGCCACATGGAGTCTGAAAAATGGCTCCCAGCAGTCATCGATCAGGAAATGTCCTTGACCTGGGGGTTTCTCAAAAATTGAATCTGGTAGCAAGCAAGAGTCCACAGTGAAGTGAGTTGGGCATAAAGAAGCTGCCAAGAGCAAATCAGCAACAGTGTTGGTGGCAGCTCCTTCTTGGGCTGAGGTAAGCAGGCTGGGAATCTGTCTTTTCACTTTGAGAGCTGGTTTGCAGCTGATTGGGATGGGGAAACATTTAGATTCCTGAGGAGTTAAGAAATGAGTTTAAAAAGGGTTAAATAGGTAGAAGTAACAGATCAGATCAGAAAAGGATTTGTAAAGTGGTAAGCAGGAGTGGAAGAGGATTATATATAACAGGGGAAAGGACTATATACAACATAGACAGATATTATATACATTACAGATGGACATTAGACAGACATTGAGGTGGCCAAACCTGCACTCATGCACAAAATTAGACACTGAGAATTGATCCATGGGTTGCAGTTGAAAAGCTGACCCAGGTGGAATGGGTCAGAATGCTTAAAAATATAAAGCCGACAAGTCAGGTGTAAAGGTTTTTGTTTTAAAGATCTCTAATCATATTCATACAGGTTCTGAGGTGGGACCCTTGCATGTAGTGCTCTAGGGCATTGTGAAAAAACTCAGGGGCCTGAAAAATTCAGATTGATGTTTCAGTCTGAGGGTTAGAAGATGTGAAGTGTTTGAGCTCTGTGGAACTCAGAGCCTTCAAGGATACGTGGGCTCCCAGGTAGTACTGTAGATCTATCCTAGTTCAGGCACATACTCTAGTTGTGTTCCTTAATCACTGCCCTGTCTCTTGCCCTCTTTGTCTAATATGTTCAGTTGCAAGAATGGTCTGTATTATAAGGACATTCCAATATGCCAGTTGCTTTAGTGTTTAATTTTTGGAAGGCAAATATGCTTTTCTCTGGTCCTCTTTATGGACACTACCTATTGAAAAATGAGAGAGTGAAGATTTAGATTTAAGATTTAGATCTAAAACATATCTTACAGCCAATATATGTATGTATATACACATCAGATAATCATGATAATTTAAGATGGACTTGGAGATGCACATAAATATCAATCTACTCCAAATCTACTTGTCTTTTACCCTCTGTCACCATTGCCAATATTTATGTGTAAGTTTAGGTATTCAATTCATTACCTGCTAAGAAAAGTTTTCCCAAGTGTGAGAAGGTACATCAGATGCACTAATATAAATGTTCCTGGTAGACTGGAGCTAGTATTAGTTTCATTTCATCTCCTACATAAAATTTTAACTCCTTATGCCTTTAAGTAATTGATAATTCCTGGGTTTTGCAATTTGCTGGTTCTTTATATTGGGAATTCACTTAAATGCTGGGATTAGCCAACTGTAGCTGTTTTTGTAAGCAGAGTAGACATTTGTGGCTCATTTCATGCTGCAGTGGCAACATTATGATAAAATGATGTGGAAAGTCAAAATTTTACTGTCTGAAAAAGTAAAAATAAGTTTGCTTACCTATGCTAAGAGCACTAAGATTATTTATTTTACTGACTCAATCATAAAATAAATTTTGTTATATTAGAGCTTTCCAAAATCAAGACAGCATTAATGATACTTTCATTCATTCATGCTATATGATAAATCAAGGTTCTTTGGACATAGCCTATTCAAAGGAGAATATTATCGTTTTATATTTTTTTGTTCTTACATTAAATTTGCATCTTAGAGTTTCCAAAATGCAATTATTTGGTCTCAGTTTCTAAATCAGAAATTTTCAGAGTGTTCACTGATTACATATATTACCTGGAAAATTAGAATAGTCTCAAAATTTGGTATGTGAATTTAAAATTAATACTTTGAACTCTACATCCCTTTTCTTATTAACTTGATGGATGTACACTATTCATCCTACTTATTTCTTATTATTACTTATTAAAGTGCAAATTTATTTATTTAATTTTATTTCATCTCCTTTTATTACAAAGTTATTAATGATTGATCTTAAGCACCCCAGTGTCCCCTTCTTTCCATGAGTGCCCGGCCTCCAATGATTTCCTTTGACCCTGCAATCTGTTTTTAAGAGGAACTTTAAAACAAAATCACTTTTACACTTGGCTTACAGTATCGAAAGGGTTCCATAAATAACACTTTACTTCTTTCAGTTCCCCACTTTCCCTCTACCCCAGTAAAACACTTCCTTCCACCTTCCTTGTCCCATCCATCTTCCCTGCTCCCTATCTCCTCCAAGTGCCATTCCTCCTCCTAAAAACTAATTCTCATCTTCTTTGGTTTCCATTGCTTTCTAGCGTTCATTAGACCATCATTTATTTCTTTATGTACTACATATGGAAGTGATCATTTCATGTCAGTCTCTGTCCTCTGTCTACTTTCAAGAGCTGTGGAATTGAATTTATTTTTTTGATCACCATTATTTGAAAACTGTACCCTAATAAGAATTCTCTTGTGAAATGGTTGATTTTTATAGGCTCTGGTTTTGGCTTCTGGGCACTTTAGTAACACATTATTCTTAAGGTAATACAAAAGCCATGATTATGACCAAGTCTTTCAAATGTTAGGAAGGAGAAACCAATTGTAAAACAATGGATTTGTTGTATGTTGGGGTAATTTTTCATGAGAATTTTTTTGAATCTCCTACATATGTAAGTTCTATTGAAGCTGCTTCAAAATGAAATTGCTAAAATTATATTTTAAAAATCTGAAAATTTCTTGTCTAGTAAAATTTGTATTGATATAACAAAAGCAGCATAAGAAGATTATGAAATTGTTTTAAGATGAAAACACATAAGCCAGGAGGAAACAAACCACAATTTGGAGAATTGAATGCAAACAACCACTCAGTTTTAATTACAGCATTAAAAATGCACAGATATAATTAATTACATTAACTTGATGTATATTGTTACAATGAACCCATAAAATAAATTTCAAGGCAAGCAGATTGTTATCACTAATAGGATCATTTCTCCTTGGAAATAATATACTTGCTGCATATTGTTTTGGAAGGAAAAACAAATTGATGGTGCTATTCAAAACCACAATACACTTAAATTTTCTACATTTCTTGTTTAAAATGCTTGTCTTATGTCTTTTATTTATTTATTTATTTATTTATTTGCCCAAGAATTGTATGCAAACCCATACAGATACTATCTTAACTGGGATCATTTGATTTTGTGAGTCTTCCCTAGATGGCAGGCAAGTATCAGGGTTTTACAGGCTGTCTATGTGGAAATTCACATTAAGAATGTTCCAGGGATTTCATAGCAGCTTTTTGTTCCTCATATTTCTCAGATAATGGGGATGAGAGTGCTTAATTCAGGCTCTGGCCCAACTGAGGGTTAGTAGTTGAATACAGCTAGCAATGTAGGTTTTTAAAACTGTGCATCAAGACTAATGAAAAACATCTTGGGCATGGAAAACAAGGGAAACAAAAATATGATTCTGTTTTGCAGGAGTCATGTATGTGTGTGCATGCATTATGTTATCTTTAAATATTTTAGATGTGAAAATGAAGGTCTTGTGGTGATATATGAAAGGAAAATGTGGAAGCCTGTGGATATAAATTTGAAGTGAGAAAATCCAATTTATTTTAAGATTGAGTCCAAATACACCTAGATAAAGCTCCTGCTTGGTTCTTCTTAATACAAAATAACTAGTGTTTTAGCACAATAGTCCTTAACTCACCGCCTTCCCCTCCCCTGTTGCTTTTAATGTTTTTGTGGGTTTTTTTTTTTGATGTTACTGGGCATGCTCAGGATTTACACTTAGTCTCTCCTCAGGAATCTCTCCTGGTAGGGTATGGAAGACCATAGAGAGTGTTAGGGATTGACCCTATGCTGGTGTCCTGCAAGCACAGTACCAGCTAAACTATCTCTTCAGGTGCTAGCTTTCTCATTTTAAATGATTGTAGGGCTGGAAAAGTAGTACAGTGAGTAGGGTACTTGCTTTACATATGGCTGAACCCAGGTTCAGTCCCTGGCATCTCATATGTTTTCCTTGGCACTGCCAGAAGTAATTCCTGAGTACAGAGCCAGGAGTAACCACTCAGCATCGCCAGGTGTGGTCCCCTGTTGGATTACTGAGTCCTACACTACTTAGTATTCATTCTTTACTCCTGGGAGTGATCTGATGTTGGATTACTGGGTCCCTTCCTACTTAGTATTTCTTCTCCACCCTAGGGTATGTATGGTCTGGTTCTTGCTAAGAAAAATTCAAGGTATCAGGAAGGCAGGACATTCATTTTCTGGTCTTCCTTCACTAAATCACCTTCCTTCTTAGGAGCTTGTGTGTTGGAATTCCTAATCCGTTCTTGACCCCTTTCACTGTGTGAATTATTTACTGTGTTAACATTTGCTTCCAGACCTGCATCTCTCCAGATCCTGGTGTTGGAGACTGAGACATCATTCACAGTCACCCAAATTAAAAACACGCAAGCAACAACAAATAAATTATTGTGAATTATAAGGAAAACTTGGTAGTAGTATATATTGTATCTCAATTTTAGATTTTCATGCTATTGATCATCCATGAATTAAATGGAAACTATATTTTTGTTTCATTTTCTAATATAGAAGAGATAATGAGAAGGTACAATAAAATTGTTCATCTTATTGAGGTTCAGGACTTAATAAAACAATAAAAAATTTTATAAGCAAAATCATACTAATGAAGGTATTGCATATATAACTGGGTTACATACTTTGGGGCTGTATTGATAGCATATTGCGTAAGGTGCTTGCCTTGTATGTGGCCAACTTGAGTTTGATTCTTGGAATTCTATATGGTTCTCTAAGCATGCCTGAGTATGGTCTATACAAGAACAGCAACAAAATAAATGAATGGGTTACATGTTTTAAGTGACTTATTTACATTCATTACTTGAGCCCAGAAATATAAGTATTATGATATTTTTAATTATAGACATTGAAATTTAGAGAAGTGAAAGTGGATTTCCTGGGGTTTATAGTAGAATCATGATTCCAATGGAATTTTGGTAACTTCAAGCTTTAAGTTTTTTCCACCACACTACACTGGTTCTAATACTGATTGGAACTGATGTGTGGTGTGTTTTTGCTTTATTCTTGCATCTTAGATTGATACTAGCAAATCACTCACAAAGAAGTGGTGGCCTTTACAGGCTTATTTGCATTTGGGCAAAGGACAGTGGACTGCTCAGTGCCCATTCCTGTCTGAGGAGATACTCCCACTCTCTATGAACACAAAGGAAGTTAGGTTGGCATCAAAACATTTTTCTACTCCCTTAAGTCGAGTGCTGTAATAATTCCTTTGGCTCTGATATGACTTGTAGTACAAAGAGGGAAAATGCCTGTGCACTTGAAAGCTTGTCAGCTTTGGTGTCTGAAAGTGAGTGCAGATATGGATAAAAATAATAGGGATGTGAAGTAATATTGCTGCAATTTCTGTTATCAAAAGGCAAGGTGATTCTATTTAGGAGTCTCTCAGGAAATCTCTTGAAAATTGCCAGGATACAGTATGAGAGAGATGACAGGAAAAGGCATTATGTGTGTGTGTGTGAGTGTGTGTGTGTGTGTGTGTGTGTGTGTGTGTGTGTGTGTGTATCAGGTCCCCAGGGATGCTGTAGCAAAGTATGACAAGCTCTGGCTTAAAAGGTAGAACTGTATATTCTCACATTCTGGAGGCTGGAAGTTCAAAATCAAAGTGCTGGTAGAACCACATTCCCTATGAAATCTTTCAAAGAGTCGCCTTTTGCTTCTTTTTTTTTGCTCCATGGAGGGAAAATCTCATGTTCTGCCAATAACCTTCTACACTTTTTTGGATTGCTACTGCAACTCTCTTCTGTGTCCATCATCACAGGCCTCCTCTTTTTTGTGGCTCCCTCACTTCATGTGACTGTCTTCCTATGAAGAATCCAGTTATATCGGATTAGGGGCCTCGCCAATTGCAATATGACTTCAACTAATTACACCTGCAGTCACCCTATTTTTAAATAAGAGCTTCCTGGGAGGCACTGGAGGTTTGGAATGACAACAGATTTTTCAGTCTCTCAAGGGAGACACATTTCAACCTATAATAATGTGTTAAACAAAGAGCAGATTCTAGTAAAGATGCTGTTGCTCACTAGCAATAGAACTAAAGTTTATATCTTCCCAGGGATCTCATCTCCAAAATGTGGAGCAGGGAAAAGTTTACTTTTGGAATCTTTTACTATTAGGCTGAGTGTGCGGACAGGGTATGGCTCACTAGATTCAAAATAATGACATACTTTCTGTGCCCTGGTCTTTAGTCAATTTTAGGCATGATGCAACTTTAGTATCTGAGATTTCTCTCTCTTTTTTTTTTT
>PVKC010046543.1:0-11210 GCA_004027635.1 Crocidura indochinensis
CATATCTATTGACTTTGGATATCATACCCACACCATCTTTTATTTTCTTTATATTCCACAGATGAGTGAGATTATTCTGTTTATTCCTCTCTCTCTGTCTCATTTTGATCAGCATAATAATTTCCATGTCTGTCCATGTATAAATAAATTTCACGACTTAATTTTCCTACTTACTGCATGGTATTCCATTTTGTAGATATACCACAATTTCTTTAGCCACTCATTTGCTGTTGGGTTTCTGGGTTGCTTTCAGATTCTGACTATAGTAAATAGAGCTGCAATGAACATAAGCATGCAGAGGGCATTTTGTATTATTTTTGTGTTCTTAGGGTATATCCCTAGGAATGGTATTGCTAGATCATATGGAACTCTAATTTCAGTTATTAAGAAATATCCATATTGTTTTCCAGAAAGGCTGACGTAGACTGCATTCCCACCAGGAGTAAATGAGGATCCCTTTCTCCCCAAATCCTTTCCAGCACTAGTTGTTTTTGTTCTTTATAATGTGTGCCATTCTCTGTGGTGTGAGGTGATACCTTATTGTTGTTTTGATTTGCGTCTCCCTGATGCTTAGTGATTGGAGCATTTTTATGTGCCTTTTGGCCACCTGTATTTTTTTTCAGGAAATAATTGTTCATTTCTTCTCCCCATTTTTTGATGGGATTAGTTTTTTTTTTTCTTGTTAAATTCTACCAGTGTCTTATATGTCTTAGATACTGTTCCTTTATCAGATGGCTATTGGGTAAATAGTTTTTCTCATTCTGTGGATAGCCTTTGTATCTTAATCACTGTTTCCTTTGAAGTGCAGAAGCATCTCAGTTTAATGTAGTCCCATTTGCTTATCTCTGCTTCCACTTGCTTGACAGTGGTCTTTTCTCCTTGAAGATGCCTTTAGTCTCAATGTAGTGGAATGTTTGAAGTTTTTCTCTATGTACCTTATGGTTTCAGGTCTGATATCAAGGTCTTTAATCCGTTTGATTTGACCTTTGTGCATGGTGTTAAAAAGAGATCTGAGATCACTTTTTGATTGTGGCTGACCAGTTTTCCTAACACCATTGTTCTACTTTGTATTCCTTGCCCCTTTATCAAAGATTAATTGATTGTATACCCAGGGATCAGTTTCAGAATACTCATGTCTATTCCATTTATCTGAGTATCTATCTTTTTTCCAATACCATGCTATTTTAATGACTATTGCTTTATATTACAATTGAAAGTTGGAGAGAGTGATGCCTCCCATCTTCTTTTTCCCAAGGGTTGCTTTAGCTATTTGTGGTCATTTTTTGTTTGAAATGAAACTCAGATGTGTTTGATCTACTTCTTTGAAAAATGTTATGAGTATCCTTATAGGAATTGCATAAAGCTGTACAATGTGTTGAGAAGTATTGCCATTTTAATGATGTTAGTACCCAGAATCTATATAATTTTTACATCACCAGTTGGCTTTAGACAGGTCTAAATATAGGTCAGATATAGATACCATTGATCAGAGAGGTTATATGATTTCACATCATCAGTTAACTTCAGTGAGATAAGGAATGTCAGATACGAATATCATTTCACAGAGAAGCAGAATGATTTTTACATCATCTTTTATAGAGGTAAAGTATAAGTCAAACAAGTTTACCAACCTTCCAGCTCTGATCCAATGCAATTTCTCATGACCCGGCTATATTTTATAAGTTTATCACTCGTTAGTCCTGTAGTATTTCCATGTTAGAGGTCTAATCCTGCCTTGAACAGAGTACAATTCAGTCTTGAGCATTTAAAATATTGGACTGTACATATTATTTTATCCAAGAATTTCTGCTGAAGTGGAACCAAGTTTATACTATTTTAAAAACGGGTTACTTTCTAAGAATATCATTTATTATGATGATTTACTTTACATTCTAGTAGTCATTTGACGTACTTATAGTCAAAAAATTGCCTATATGGACAAAAATTGTACACAAATTTTCAACAAGCATATTAGTAAATTGGAGATCAAAACTTGTTCTAAACTTCCCCAAAAAGAAAACCAGAAACAGTGATTAGAAGGTTCTGATTCAAATTATTTTAAAAAATTCTAACATTAATAATTTTAGAAGCTGAAGCGATGGCACAGTGGTAGGGCATTTGCTTTGCACACACTAACCTAGGACTGACCGCAGTTCGATCCCCCAACATCCTGTATGGTCCTCCAAGCCAGGAGCAATTTCTGAGTGCATATCCAGGAGTAACCTCTAAGAGTCACCTAGTGTGGCCCAAACTAAAAAAAATAATAATTTTATATATCTAAAGAGAGAGTGATATATTGATACAAAATGTATTTTTCTCCAAATATTTTCAACAAGAAGTTGGTGTTTTTTTTAAATAGAGACTATTAACCCACTTTTTACTTTGATCTTCATTTTCCATTTAGAAGAATAGGAGTTCTTCTGCCCAACACAAAGAAACAGACATGGTACCAGCATCTTGGAGCCCAGCTAGATAAAAAAACAGAAACATATCCTTTGGGCTTCCTAGAATATACATTGTTTAGCTGGTAAAAATTTCTGTTAAGAAACAAAATTTTCAGATATGCCTGCAAGAGAACTATTATAGATAGCACATATCAATAAGCCCTGTACTTTTTGTTGGACTCAAAGTATTTGTGTCTTTGCTGGGGAAAAAATGAAATAATCAGGAGAATATATAAATATATCTAATATTTTTTCATATTCTTTATTTTGCTTCTGATCTTCAGAAATATTTCAAAGAGTCCCACTATATACTTGTTCATATTTTTCTTATGTTTGGCTTTAATGGTCTTCAAATATTTACTGGTCAGCTTACGGAGACACTCAGCATTTCCCTTATTTCCTGTAAAAACAGCAATGACATAACAAGTTGAGGACCAAAGAATTTTTTTTGTCCTCCAATTCACAATACAGACCAGGCAAAGGGCCTGTGTTGAGGTGTATATGGGGTGCATTTACTGTACCTCCTCTTTCTATACAGTCAGTGTAAAGAACACAGCCTGTGGTAAGAATTGGGAGGCCTTATTTTTTCTTTTCTTTTTTTTATTTAAAAAAAAAAATATATATATATATATAAAACCCTTCATCAGTGCAACACTACCATGACCAATATCCCAAGTGTCCTTCCTCCCCACCCCACACAGGCCTGTACTCTAGACAGGCTTTCTACTTCCCTAATTCAGTCACATTTTGTTATGCTATAGAATATTATCACATGAAAGTACATTGTATAAATCTCATAGAGGATTCTGTTCCTGAAGAATAGCAGCATGTCTAAATTCATTAGTCTCTCCTCACACAACTGTTACCCCCCTCTGGCTGTCATATTTCTGTTGATTTCCACTTCAAGAAAGTTTGAGTACCTCATGTCACTTTTGTTCAATTGCATACCCAAATATGTATTAAGCATTTACTCTGGACCAAACATAGATACTGCTATGTTCAAGGAATTCAGTGTGTCTGTGTTCCTGGTGCTCAACTTCCAGAGATAGGAGACCAGCAGCAAAGAAACTCATCACATGTCAAACAGCCATCAAAGTCAAGTGAGACTAGCAGGAGTTGCATAAGGATTGCCAAAATTGTGTATTTGTACTGTCTCTTTAGGAAGTAATCTCTAATAAGGCCATATAATTTTATTTAGAAAGTCTTATCTAGTAAGGAATCACAAAAACCAGAAAGAATAGTTTTATTTGGAGAAGAACATTTTAGATGTAGGGAATAGAATGTACAAGACACTGAATAAAAGCAGTAAGAACAATGTGACCCAGCCTAGGAAAGGAGTTAAAATGTGTTAAATGAAGTCAAAGAGGCCAGGTCATGCAACTATTCCAGTTCACTTGAAGACTTCAACTAATTCTTTTTATAAAACATTGTGATTTACAAAGTTGTCATAGTTAAGTTTTATACATACAATATTACTGTATGATATACAATCCCACCACCAGTGTCAATCTCCCTCCACCAATGTTCCCAGAATCCATCCCATACCACCATCCCCACCACAGCAAACCATCATATCAGGCACCTTTATAAGCTTGGATGATAACACTTGGGTCTCATTATTTCATTGTTGTAGACCCTATGGCTTGAATATTTAGTCTGTTCTTTCTTAACACCTGAGTCCCATTGGGCCTTGTTCCCCATTATTTTGCATTTGCCTTTATCCTCCTCTGCTCAATTTTGTTCCTTCTCGCTATACCATATGGTCAAGAGAGTTCTAGGCAACTTAAATTTAAACCACTGCATTTTTTCATGTAGTTGATTTTAAATATAACATATAAGTGATATCATTCTATATTTATCCTCCTTCTTTTGACTTCCTTCACTTAACATAATATTTTTCAGTTTCATCCATGTCACAGTCAATTTCATGAATGCATCATTCCTTACAGTTATATAGTATTCTGTTGTGTAGATTTATCACATCTTTATGATCCATTCGTCTGTTGTTGGAAATCTAGCTTTATTCCAACTCTTAGCTATTGTACTAAATGGTGCCATAAATCACAATGCCATGGTGTGTGTGTCCTTTTGAATGAATGTTTTTCTGTCCTAGGAATAAATACCCAAAAGTGGGCTTGCTGGGTCATGTTGCAGTTCAATTCTAAGTTTTCTGAGAACGCTCCATTCTGCCTTCTTTTTTTTTTAATTTTTATTGTGGCCAAAGTGCATTACAAATCTTTCACTTCATCATTTATGGTACATAGTGATAATGAATGAGGGGCATTCCCACCACCAGTGCTGTCCTCCTTCCACCCCTGTTCCCAGTATGCATCCCATATCTCCCTCCTTTACCCCTCAGAATGCTAGTGCAACTGGTCTCCACTTTGCAGCTTGTTTTGAGCATCTATCTACTCCACCGTCGTTGAAGATAAAAAGGATAAGAAAAAAATGGAGAAAAAAATTTGGAGACAACTACCAAAAAAAGAAAGAAGAGAGAGAAAAAAAAAAGAAAAATGGAAGAAAAAAGAAAAAAATGGACCCGGCAAATAAAAATAAAAATAAATCTCTAAATAATAACCACAAGAGTAGGGGCCCGGGAGATAGCATGGGGTAAGGCATTTGCCTTTCATGCAAAAGGTCATCGGTTCAAATCCTGGTGCCCCATATGGTCCCCTGTGCCTGCCAGGAGCAATTTCTGAGCATGGAGCCAGGAGTAACCCCTGAGCACTACCGGGTGTGACCCAAAACCAAAAATAAATAAATAAATAACCCCAAGAGTGAAAAAGAAAGAGAATAGTGGAAGAAAAAAGAGAGGAAAAATAAAGTCCAAAACTAACTAATCAAAACAAAACAAGAAAAAGTATGGGTGCTGGAGTGGTGGTGGGGTTTGGCATTCTACCCCACTTTTTTTTTTTTGGATAGGCACAGCAAACGTTGGAGAAAAAGGGGAATTCCCGTGGCCTAAGAGATTCAGGGTTTCTCCATCCTTAAAACATAGCATCGGGGCCTGGGAGATAGCATGGAGGTAAGGCATTTGCCTTTCATGCAAAAGGTCATCGGTTCGAATCCCGGTGCCCCATATGGTCCCCCTTGCCTGCCAGGAGCAATTTCTGAGCATGGAGCCAGGAGTAACCCCTGAGCACTGCCGGGTGTGACCCAAAAACCAAAAAAAAAAAAAAAAAAAACAAAACATATCATCATGGGATCCGTACTGTTTTCAATAGAGATTAAACCACACTGGATTCCCACCAGTAGTGGATGAGAGTTCCTTTTCACTACATCCACCTACCAACATAGATTATTCCCAGTAGTTCTGATTTGTGCCATCTTTACTGGTGTGAGATGATATTTCATTGTCATCTTGATTTGAATTTCTCTAATGATAAGTGATGATGAGCATTTTTATGTGCCTACTTTCCATCTGTTAGTCTTCCTTAGAGAACTGTCTGTTCATTTTCTCTCCCCATTTTTGATCAGATTTTTAGATCTTGAGGGGTTAATCTTTGTGAATACTTTGTATATCCTAGATATCAATCCTTTATCTAATATATTGAGTGGAAATATTTTCTTTATTCAGCTTACTTAGTGTTAACCTATATTTCTTTGTTTCTTTTGCCCTATAGGAAGAAACTTTTAGTCTGATATATTCTCATTTGTTCAGATTTGCTTGTATAGCCTTTGCCATTTACATCATATTGTTGAAGACTCTTTTGAGAAGACTCCTTTGCTCAGCATGAGACAGTGAGCCACTGGGAGTTGTTGAGATGAGGCATAACTTACTTTGATTTATTCTTTAAGAACATAATTTCAATCCACAGGGAATATATACTGTGGGAACAATGTAGGCCTTTACTAAGAGTTTGATGAGAGAAGAGGAGAGCTTTGATAACCCGGGTGGGAAGTAGTGAGAAGAGACTAGTTTTGAGATGTGTTTTGAAAACGAAGCCAATCAAATGTGTGTTGGACTGGTTGTATGGTGTGAGAAAAAGAGATTAGTTAGAATGACTTTAGTATTGGGCAGTCAGAGCTTTACTCATTCAGCAGTTTATAGTCCTCCCCCAGTAACATCATCAAAGTAAATCTGTAGAAAGATTCAAATACTCAATTTATGGAATGAATGAAATACCCACTGTATATCTAAAGGCTCCTTTTTGTCCCCTTTGCTGAAAGAAGCAGAGCGTTAAAGAATTCTCCAGCAGGAAGGCATGCAAAAAGAGCTTTTCCTAGAATTGTAACATACAGCTTCTTAAAGTGAGACTGGACTTTACAGGGTATTTCGGAAGTAAAAACAATTAATAGGTTTCTGTAGAATTGACGCTGTGTCAAAATAAGCTTTGAAGTAGCATTCACAGTACTGGAGAAAAAAAACTTTAGTTCTGCTAAGCAGTTTAGGTAAATAAATTATTTTTTAGACTTGCCTTAGGAATAAAAAATGTAATAGTAATTTTTATTTCTTAATCTGTGGCAAATAGAGTTGTAATTAGTGTGTGACTATTTGAACTAAAATAAAAGCTGAATGTTTAGGGATATAGCCAAGATAAGAAATCTATTTACTGAAGCCAGAGCGATAGTACAGCAGTAGGGCATTTTCCTTGCATGCAGCTGGCCCAGGATGGACCTGGGTTCGATCTTTAGCATCCCATATGGTCCCTGAAAGCCAGGAGTGATTTCTGAGCACATAAGCGTAAGTCATCAGGTGTGCCCCCCAAAAAAAACAAAACAAAAAAAAAAAAGAAATCCATTTACAATAGTTATCTGAGAGAGTGAAAAGTAAGTTTAATGTATCGACAGGAAATGCACTCATCTGAAACTTAAAACAGGTAAAACAATTCACTTAAATTTCTAGGCAACCCCACTCTGATTAGGAACTCTGAACCAAACTTATGTTTAGACAAGGAGTAAAAACACCCAGTTAGATGCTTTCTGATCCAGTTCTGCCTTTGAATGAATAACAAAGGTGGATATTTTATGTCTTTCAACAACAAACTGTCATATTCCTGACATGTACAAGGCAGCAAGCAAGCCAGGCTTTATGGAAGAAAGTATCAAAGGATTTAATTTGCTATCAAGACTAAGAGAAAATTACACAACAAGCATGGATACCATTTTTTTCAAATGGCAAAAAGGAATAAATATTAATTTGCACTGTGTGCATTTTCCCTTGCCTTTGCTTTGAGAATTATAGCTACCCAATGAAATCAATATTATTCAGTCAAAAGAAAACAGGTTTATAATCATAAAAATATTATTTGGAACTATACCTATTACTTGTGTTGAGCCTTTGTTTTCCCATCAGAAAAATGTGTTATTGCATTATTTATACCACAAATTTGTGGGGATCTAGTAGACTCACATCCATTTCCTAGTGAGTTGTTGCAAATGTAAATTTGCCTTCCTGGCTGCAAATGGAAGAGAAAAGCAGAAGTTTAAGCCAAGGCAAATCACATAGCCTGGAAATCCAGAAAGAAACCCTTACACAGGGTATATTTTCCAATGTCACTGGACACTGACCACATGTTGAGCATATTTGTGAGAAACGAGGCCTCAACTCGTTCTCCCACTGGAAGGTTTCCTGTGCCAAGGCAATATCATAGTCTTTCTGCTTAGAATTTGCTCTGTTTGCAAATGAACATAAATTGTCCTTAGCTTTTTCTTTTCATCTTATAGATTCCTCATGACTTTTTGGAATTTAGAGAACCAAACTAGCTGGAAAGCAAATTCTTTGGATGCCAATACTCTGAAAACCCCATGAGGTGGTCATGTCTTCTTTTCCCGCTTCTCAATTTTACTGGGATATCCAACAAACCCAGAAATCTAACTAGAAATAGAGTCAGTGACTCAATCATTGCCATTTTTTAGCCTCATGGAAGAGATTTGAGAGGCATTCACCTAAGTATCATCGTAAAATTCACCAAGTCCCAAATCCACTGTGCTAGAAACAGATGAGAGAAATTGTTCCACATCCTGTGGAGAGGAAATGAATGGGACTGAGAAGAAAAATGTGCAGTATAGTGCAAAAGTTTGGTTTTGATTCCTGATGTTGAACATCTGCCGCCTTTTTTGTACTGAGCTACTAGCTCCAGTAGAAGTAAGGACCCTCTGCTCTGAAGTCTCCAAGAACAAACGTAAGCTGTCACCCAGGGCAGCTGTGGGAATTTATACAGGAAGCCAAGGACCCTAGAAGAGAAAGTGTAGGAGTACATCCTGTAGGGATAGATAAAAAATAACGACCAGGGTGTGGGAACCTTTGTTGAGCAAACATGAGAGCTCAAAAATTTCCTGAACTGACAATTATTTGCTGATCTGTTTGTTTCCAAGCCATTTTGCATAATTTTGACAAAGGGAAAGAAGGTATAAATGCAAAACATATAGGATTGAGTTCTTGGAGCTGTTGCTCAGAATGTACTCACATGATACTGACAAAGAAGTAATAGTCTGTAATTCATAAAATGTGCCTTGGGCCAACAAAGTACAAGCATGGGAGGGAAGGAGGTGGCAGGTCTCTCTCCATGACAAAAGAAAGGCATCAGGCACAGGAGGGAGCCAGCCCTACCACCAACAGTTCCCTTGCACAGGAAGTGCTGGTTCTGCTCCAGCAGCCCACTGGTATCAATGAAAGGGAGTTCTCTGGAGTCACATAACCAGGAAACTATTTATCACTATCAGAAGCCTTATCAGACTCTGGCATTCCTCTAAGTTTCCAAGAAATCTGCTCTACAATTTTTATCAAGACTTAATCATACTTCTATCTAAATCTGATATTAGGATTTTAAATTTATGTTAGGGTAAAATTATATTTCTAACACTTTAAAATCAGTCTTAACTTTTAATCCTTTAGAGATAGTTACTAAATGGATTTTTTCTTCAACATTGTCTGGGCACCTGCATGACTCCAGTTTGGATGCTGAACTCCAATATGTATGCATGTCTGGCCCTCCGAGACATCTGGGTAGTAAGAGCATGCATTCTCCAAGATCTCCAATGAGAGACCTGTTCTCGATACCGTAAATTGCTGAGCAAATTATTATCCAGCAAACTCTTCTTAACACTCCTGTAAAAATCCATATCTGACATGTGAAAGCTTACTTTCCTATCAACCTCCAGCTCAGTATAGAGTGCTTTTAGAGTATATAACTTTAACTTCGAACACAGTGCATGTTCATGACATGCTGGTTGAATTAGATTCACCTTCATGGGATTCAGGGGCTCTCTGCTGGCTTCATTTTTACTATAAACACTCCTCCCTCTTGTCTTGTCGCTTAGGTCTCCTCTGTAAGAAGTTCCTTTGAAGGCCAAAGGTTAATGTTTTCTGCTACCAGAGTAGAGCTGTGTCCCAAGTTCAGGTCTGTCCTCGAAACCCCATTCTCACTCAGAGTGCTTTTCTACAATTGTTAATTTTTGACTTGTGCATAAATTTACTTACTAAGTTCATTTGTGTTTGATCTAGATATGTTTGTTTGACTTTTTTTCTTTTTTTTTTTTTTGAAAAATGTCCTGTAGGGCCAGAGCATAGTACTGCAGGTAGGATATTCGTCTTGCATTATTGCAACCTGGCTCCAACCTTGGCATCCTGTAAAGTACATCCCAAGTACCATAATGAATGAGCCCTAAGAGAAGAGCCAGGAGTAAGTCTTGAGCACTGCCAGGTATAGCCAAAAAACAAATAAAAAATATTAAATTAAAATTTAAAAATTAAAATGTCCTGTTATTCTATTACTTTTAGTATCACTGTCTTTGAACCTTTTTCTTTTCTTCCCTCCTCTGGCTTAGTCAGTTCTCAGAGGACAGATCACGTCCAACCATCTTAATGAGGCCTCTCTGTATAGACTTGGAACACAGCCCTGCACCAGGGTTACTCACAGTAATCTGGCCTTTCTCTCCGCTTGTTTTTAGCAAATGCAGCTAAAATGTCTACAGCCTCTGCCTGCATCCACCTCTTTTCTATGTATTTATATTTTACCACCCACTTCAGGCATCACTGACCAGTGTATCCACCTGCAAAACATTGCCTCACCCTTACGTTTTACCAGGTATGTGTGAACATCCACTTGTGTGACATTAAAGAACAAGAGAAGGATGGAAATGGGGAGGTGGGATTCCTCCAAAACAAAAGACTCACAAAGAAGAGGAGTAAAAATACCTCAGAATTGGTGCTGAATATGTTTTCAAGTATCTTATAATTTCCCCAAACTGATGGAAATATTCTGGAGGTATTAATAGAAGGCAGATGTTGGAGAATGCAACTTAGAATTCTGCTGAACAAATGACCCTATGGGGAGGTCGTTCCCAGTCTCCGGGGACATTCCACAGAGGGCCCAGCTGATAGTCTCATATTGAAACAACATGTCCAAGACACATTCCAGCCAGAGGAGAGCGGAACAGGCCTACCCTGACCAAATATAAATCATGCGGCAAAAGGGCAATTTAACTCCCTCAGTCCTGTCCGCCCTCCTTCCCTGATTCACCCTCTGCCACTCCCACCCCCTCTCCCCAAGGAAAACAGAGCCTTGAGTCAGAAAGCACCAGGCCCGGCCACTCTGGCGCCAGTCAGCCCAGTCTGTGCAGATGGTGGCCTTTTGGGAAACTCACAGCTTTTAGTCCTGTGGTACTGCTGTATTTACTTTGCTGCAATTTGTTTCTGATCTTCAGTCAAATCCTTACAATGCTGTGATCCTCTAGAGAGTTTATACTTTGACCTTAATACAATTAACACCAGAGGCAACAGAAAAAAAATTAGATAAGAATGAAATTCTGTTGGTGAGAGGT
>PVKC010046544.1:0-11213 GCA_004027635.1 Crocidura indochinensis
AATGCTAATGTTATTTTCTGAGTTTGAATAAAAAAATGAATGAACTGAAATTATAGAATAAATTGAAATAAAGTCAAGCATCTCAATATAGACTAATGGAACAATAGAAAAATGAATAATGACAGTAAATCATAAAAACAGATAAGGTAAATTTATTAACTTGTAAATTCCATATTACAGTTGTATTCAGAAATGAATGGTCTAAATTATATTTATATATTTTATTCATAAATATATACCTTTGTATATATACTTGGAATAATGTACTTTCTGACTTAGAGTTAAACCATTCTTTCAATGTCTACTAAGTAATGTAGGAAATTGGTGATGTCCAAAATGATGTCCAAAATTTTTTCAAATTTGTTTTATTTAAAGAGCACATATCCTATAGTTGACATAATTGATTGTTGCAAACTTATTTTCAGATAAGTGAGAACACAATTATTTAAAAAATGAAAGAAACATTTTTTAAAATTATTACAAGAAATACCAAAAAATTTGAAAGTTATTACATCTCCAGTGAGTTCACCAAGTAGTTGTAGAATTGAGCAGCTCCTGCTACTCACAGAGTAATAGCTATCACTCCATTTATTTTCAAATACGAGGTAATCTTAGATACTCATTGTCATGTTCCTATGAGCTAACAGCATTAAACAGAAAGGAGTTGTTGTTCAGTCTCACAGTCAAAGTATTATTAATATTATTGAAGTTTTTGTGAGGCATGTTTTTGGCTTCCAGGTCTTTTAGAAGTATGAGTAGGTCAAATGGGTATGGGAGTGTGTCTGCACTCATACCCCAAATGGCTCGATGATATCAGCCTGATTACCTGCATACCTGAGGTTTGGTCATATTGGTGTCTCTGCAGAGAGTCCTAGATGAGGGCTCAACAGGTGTGTTTTTAGCAGGGCAGGGACTTGGCTTGTCATCTTCTCCAAAAATGGCCAGCTTTCAGCTGCATGGACAGTGTCACCATAATTTTCCAGTTAGTCTATGTCTCTTTCAAGAACAGAGTAAATCTATGGAGCTCACTGGGTACAGACATGGCAACTGCTTTTATGAGGGTGGTCTCAGATTGGTTGATATTTTGGTCATATTTCTGATACATACTTTGTTATGACTTCAGTTCATGTGAATCTATGTATGACTTAGAGTAGATTAACTATAAAATTAAATTATGCTATTCATTAAAATATAGTTATGGGGCTAGATAAATAGTATAGGTATTTAACATCAGTCTTTACATGAGGCAGACCATGGTTTGATCCCTAATATACATAACCCCTTAAACTTTATGAATGCAGCAAAGACCACTAAGTTTCCTTTGTTATTCTTGATACCATAGAAACGGAATAATCCTGCATTTTTAAGCCCATACATTGAACAATATAACAACCAGTTATCTCTTGAAGGGATCATTAAATACTATTTGGGAGGTTCACACAAAAATACATTATGATGATGCAAAATAACTATGTTAAATATATTAAAAATACTCTTGCAGAAGCTATAGTGGTGATGCAGTGGTAGGGTGTTTGCCTTGCATGAGGCTGACCTAGGACAGACTGCAGTTTGATCTCCCTGTATCCACAAATCAAGAGTGATTTCTAAGTGCAGAGCCAGGAGTAACCCTTGGCATCAACGGATATGACCCCAAAAAATCAACAAAAAATACTATTGCAAAGTGGAATCCTTGATAAGTCTCTTTTCATCTAAAAGATAAGTATAGTTTTCACATTCCCCTCTAGAGAGTAAAGAGTTCAAGATACTATTTAAAAGGGCTGTATAACAGTAAGGTGGTAGGGTGCTTTCCATGATAATGGCAGACCGATGTTCAGTCCATTCAAAATGGTCCCCTGAGTACTGTCAGGAATGACTCAGTGCAGAGTGTGGAATATCTCCTGAGCATTACCATTAGTAACCCCCCAAACAGAGGGAGAGTAAGAAAGAGAGAGAGAAAAAGAACATTCAGAATTTTGGATTAACCTCTTCACGTAGTAAAGAGTTCCTATATACAAAGTTGATAAATAGAAATTGTCCTTAACTCTGTATAGGGCTCCAAGGACAAAATACTATGTTATTAGTCTTGTTAGTCTCAATAGCAGCAAATTTTTTTTTTTTTATTTCATCTAAGGTAGTGTGACAAATATTTGGTTAAATTTGGTCTTACATTTTATTTTGATAACATTACATTGATATAGTCAATATTATAACAAGATATTATAGCAAATGGATTCTATTAATGTTCACTTTGCATCTGAAATATTCAACCATATATGCACCCACATAACAGATATATAACAACATTTACTTAAATTGAATACATTTTTTCAGACTAGCATTATATATTATTTCATTCATTTAATATTCACAATTCCCATGTGAGGATGACAGTCATTAATTCTCTTTTTGAAAATAAAGTAATAACTGGGGCCCGGAGAGGTGATGCTAGGGTAAGGTGTCTGCCTTGCAAGCGCTAGCCAAGGAAGGACCGTGGTTCAATCCTCCTGCGTCTCATATGGTCCTCCAAGTCAGGGGCAATTTCTGAGGGCTTATCCAGGAGTAATCCCTGAGCATCAAACAGCTGTGTCCTGAAAAACAAACAAAAAATAAACTAAAAAATAAAGTAATAAGGGTTTAGGTAATTTGCTAAATTTGAAAATTGTGAATGGAAAGGAAAATATGACAAAAGATGGACATTTTCTCTCTCTTGACTCTCTACAAGGAAAAAAATATTTGGAAGGAAAGGACACTTAAGGTCCTATAGCTTGGACGACAAAAAGAAACATATGTAAGAAAAGAAACCAGACAGCTTACTGGGTTTAGCCCTCATCATTCTGACACAACAACTGCAATTATAGACTTCAGTCCTTAAAAGAGTCAGCACAGGCCAAAATAATGAATACAAACTCAAAATCACAGAGCACTTTCTGGATCAGTAAAACTAGTTCAATGTGTAAAACTAGGCTGTAAAAGCAATGAAAATAAGGAATGTGGTATAATAAAATATATAGCTAAAAACATGTAACTCATGTTAATATAACAAATGAATATGGCATCATAAGGAATAGACTTGTCTTCAAAGTTCAACTTTAATGACTAAAGTTGACTAATGACTAAACTAATGACTAAACAGTATTAAAATTCATTATATCTATTGGGAACAATAAATATTTGAAGATAAAATACACAGAAAAAGAATGAAACTAAAAAGTTAAAACTCAGAAAAATCCAAAGTCAAAAACCAAAAATGAAATATCTGTGCTTTACGTTAATCCTCAATATTATGGGACAAAAAGTAGCAAGCTATTACAATAAAAGAGATTGATCAAAGAAATCAAAATATGAATCCAGGAAATATACCATAATAATAGAAAACTGATTCATAAGAAAGGAGAATAAATTACAGTTACAGTGTCACAAATAATATTTTATTTTTATTTTATAATTAGAGCCAAGAAAACAGGAAAATCACATGTTAGAAAAGTTTTTGTTAATTTTTAGAGGGAGGATATCATGGTGCTCAGGGTTTTTTGTTGTTGCTGTTTGGGGCAGGGGTATAAAACCCATGATTCACAGGGATTATTCCTGCCTCTGAGCCCAGGAATTTTTTTTTTTAGGGTATGTGGGACATATAAGTGTTAGTGATCAAAAATGAGCCAAATGTCAGTTTTTATGCAAGGCAAGCACCTTAAGTACTGAACTATCATTGGCCTAGAAATTAAACTAATATTGAATATTATATATATAAATCAATTTAAAGGTGGTTAAACTCTGAAAAAAAGATAAAAATGCACATAAGAAACAATACTCATACTCTTAACAATGTTCTTATATTAGCATGGGAGATATATTTAGGGATTTGATTCTTATGGCAACAGAAACAAAATGACACAAATGGAATATAATGAAAATATAAGAAGCTTCAGTGAATGAAACCTGAGGTTGCCATGCATGTTTTCCAACTTTGGGTTGAGAAAATTAGCAATCGGTCTCGGTGGCAGAACCAAGTAATGATTAGCACCTTCAGAGGGCGAGGGCGGAGCTCAGAACTCTCACTGAAGTTTGGCAGAAGGATAAGGAGGAGGTTCAGAAGGATGTGGACAGGAACAGATAGAAGGGATGTCCAGTAGGGTGGCCTCTGAAATAGGCAATTGGGGAAAGATATTGAGGTATTCTAGCAGATGAGGCAGACGATCTACAAGTAGAGAAGATAAAAAGGAGGGAGTGAATAGACATGAGAAGGCCCACCAAATGGAGGTCCAAGGTTTACTCATTCTCTGTGAGGACTTTTTTCTTAGCAGAAAAAAAATGAAACCTGAAAAAGATACATTCCCTTGAAAGAGAACTCGATGAAGATTTTTAACTCTTGAATAATATTTGGGACTTCAGATTCACTTTAACTTGAGGAAGGTAGGATGATAGGATTGAGTTTTTATTTGTTTGTTTGTTTGGTTGGTTTTTAGGTCACACCGGCAGCACTCAGGCGTTCCTCCTGGCTTACGCTCAGAAATCACTCCTGGCAGGCTCAGGACCTTATGGGATGCCGGGATTCCAACCACAGTCCTTCTCATGCAAAACAAACGCCTTATCTCCATGCTATCTCTCCGGCCCCAGGAATGAGGTTTTTTGAAGAAACAAAAGATGTTAGTTTTCTGACCTAAGAGCCCTTCTTTGGACACTTTATCCTCCATTCCGGAAGCTCTTTCTAGAGGCCTTTGAAATGGCAGTTGGGAAGCCATTAAAGGGAAATCATCTGTTTTGAGAGTTTTTTGAAAGAATTGCAGACACTACAGAAATGCAAAATTCACCAAAGAAAATGTGACTTGGGTCCAGAGTTTTGAGGGCTGTTTGTGTATCTGATTTTGTGAATGTTGTCATAATTTATATTTGACCTTTTCTTGGGCCACACCCTATGATGCTGACCTGGGTTCCATCTCCATCACCACATATAGTCCACTGATGCCATAAGGCACCCTTTTAAACAAGAAGAAAAGATGCGTATAATCCGTATATTTTTCTTGGTTTCAACTAAACTTCCTAAGAAAATATTGCCTGGAGGCATAGTTTTGACACATCTAAATTTCTGTTACATTCTGATCCAAAGTACCTGTGTATTACAAAAAGAAATACAAGTATAAGGGTGCTAAGAATAGAATTAATATTATCCCATAGCGTTATTGATTTCTGTATCAGTCTATCTAAAAATGTCTATTTCCTCTGAAAATTTTTGTCTTAGAAATATCAGCAAATATTTAATATATATTAATACTAAATACTAAATTACCCAATACTAAATATTACTCAGTATTAAATATTAAATACTATTAGTAAATATTAGTAGATATTACAACTTTACTAACCTGAAGCAAAGCCACTCATTATCATTTCTGTAAAGATGTTAAATCTTAAGCAACTTTGAACAATCTAAATTTGTAAACTAACTCTTATATGTGTTTTGAAATCTGAATTTTTTTCTCTTTGTAATTTTAAATTTATAGTCATTTAACATAATGTTTTGAGCTTCATCTACATTTGAAGGAGAGTCACATCATTATTTTTGTCTTTTAAATATGGTGGTCTATAACACACTATTTATGTAGTACTCCGGATATACAACATTCCAACAGTACACTCTCACAGTTTTCTCATTCCATTTACTGTCAAAGTGCCCCCTCTCTAAGGCATCTACCTCTTCCTCCACATTTGTAAATTTAGTAGTGTGAGCCAGTTCTGAGATTCTATTGTTGTGGCCATTTGTTATTTCCTTATCATTTTTCTTTATATCTCACATATGAGGGAGGTCATTCTGTATCTGCTCCTCTCCTATAAATATGGGTTATACACATTTTATTAAAGACAATTGGTTCCTTCTTTTATTTGGATACAGCACCAAATATCACTTACTTTTATTTATATTTTGTCAATATTCATAATTTTTATTTTCTCTAATATTTCAATTTAATATACGTAATAATGCCAGTGAATCAATACAAAACAAAATGTTAAGTTAATAGCCTTTAAAACATAGGGACAGCTATGAAGAAAAGTATCTAGTGTGAATAAACTTTAAATGTTATTTTTATTCATAAAATCTGTAGAAATACCAGGTACCTATTTTGGCAAATATAAGTTTGATTCACACTTAACTCCTCCACGCTGGTTTAAATGTCACTTTTAACTTGTTCAACACTGCTCAACTAACATGAATAAAACATCTTACATTATATAATAATCAAATGCCTGTTTTGTCAGGTAACCTTAAATGTTCCCTTAAGCTATTAACATAGTCAGAATTTATGTTAATATCAAAAATTATTTCATCTGTTGTAATTGCTTTGTTATCTGAAATGACAAAATTTTAATAGCTACTTTAAATTAAATCATATTATTTTAAGACAAATTATAAAAGTCTTATTAGTACTAATTTATCATTGACTTTATTTTGAAAATGATTTAACATCCATTATGTCTTTTTAATTTGCCACCAAACTTAGTAGTCAAGATGGACAGTTATTGTCTTATTTTACAGAGAAAGAAACCGGACTCGTAAAGTTTAAGTGACTTTATTCAGTGTCACTTTGATTATATGTGAAAAAATAGTCATGAAGTTCAGTGCTGGATTTAGAATTCCAAGGTTAGTGTTTTCTTTTTGTTTAAAGAATAGTAACACATTGCTTTCATGCAACTTTGAACTTTAATTCAGAGCAAAACATTTATTGTTTCTATATTTAAAAAGTAAAATAAGCATTTTCACTGCACATTCAAAATAGAATTAATTGACTTTGCATATTTGATGGCCATTATAGCATGTATTTTCTTTGAGGTAAAAATAATTGTAGGTACAACAGTTCAGAAAATAAATAATATGAAAGAATATATAAGAATTCATGGCATATTGGCTTTTTTGTTTTTGAATTAAATTTTAAAAAAGAAAATGTGTACAGATGGTTTCTCTGCAAAATGTTTTTAAAGTGATGGCTATTTAAAATCTTTATAGTCTTATATTTATAGTACACTTGAATTTAAAGAAAGATGAAGATGACCTATTACAAAACAATGTTTCTATTTTTAAATCAATAAACCAACATTTAGTTAGAATGGTATAACTTCCAAAATTTAACATTCAAGTTGTTTATAATGTTCAATTATTGGCACCCATTTTCAGAAGTAATTGCTGAAACATTTTATTATAGTAATTTTTTACCAGAAGACCATTCAGAAAATAAAATATCACTCTAATACTAGCCATCACCATTACAAAACTGGTTATCGTAACTATTTCTTTTCTCAACACCTAGTAAAATGGTTTAAATATAATTTCAATGTAGAGGTAGAATTTTCTATCCTTATATACTTGTATGGCAAAAATATTTATTTTATATTAATTTTGGGGAAAATGTTCTACTTGGTACAGCTATGTAGACCTGTCAGTGCTTAGGTCTGGGAGTTTGCTGCTGCTCTTGAAGGCAGTGCCCAGGCACCAGAGTTATATCTAAATACACTACTAAATAACTTCACTAATAATTATAGGAATAGAACTTACTCGGGGTCAAGTACTTGTAAGTTATGAGTTTCTATAAAAAGTTGGTTATATTTTCTTGGATATGAACTTCCAAATGCTCATGAAGTCCTGAAAGCCCTTAGTGTTGCTTCTCAGACAACCAGTAGGAATTCGAAGAAAAAGCACTAGTATGGTATATTGTTTGGGCCTGGGTGTGCTCGAAGGCTTAGTGTTAAAACATAATAGTATTTAGTTCTTCAAAACAACACCTAGCAATACTCAGGGAATCATTTGAGCCTAAAAATGAATCCTTGGGAGCTGGAGCCATAGTGCAGTGGTAGGCAGTTTGTCTTGTACAAGGCTGACCCAGGACAGGTCTCGGTTCTATCCCACCCACCTCCCGCGTCCATATGATCCACCAAGCCAGAAGCGATTTTTGAGCACAGAGCCACGAGTAACCCCTTAACATCAGTGTGTGGCCCCCAAACAAAACAAAACAAAAAGAATTGAATCCTTGGCTATGTCTGTGCAAGGAACAAGCCCTGATTCTTATGCTCCCAGCCCTTGAAGTTGATTTTTTTTTTAACTGGGGTATCTTGGTGGGTTGATTTGGGCCACACTATGTTGCTCAGGGTTTAATTCTGACCATTTTTAGGGAACACTTCCGGATATGCTTAGGGGACCATATGCAATGCTGAGTATCTACTCTGAGTAGTTTGTTTGTTTGTCTGTCTTTTGGTTGACACTCGGTAATGGACAGGGGTTACTCCTGTCTTTGCGTTCCTGGCTTGGGGGACCGTAAGGACCATATGGATCGGCGGGGGATCTAACCGCTGTCCATCCTAGGCTAGCACGGGCAAGGCACTTGTAGCTTGTGCCACAAGTCCGGCCCCCACTCTTATTATTTTTCTGGCTACTGAGTTGATTAAAAAATGTTGATAACATAGTATATATTATTCTTTTTAAATGTGAAGAAGGATTATTATGTTTGTTTCTTTTGTATTTGTTTTTGGACCACACCTGGTGATGCTCAGTAGTTACTCCTGGCTATGTGGTCAGAAATTGCACCTGGCTAGGGGGACCACATGTGACACCTGGGACTGAACCAGGTCTTTCCTAGATAGGCCGTGTAAGACAAACTCCCCACTGCTGTGCTATCGTTTTGGCCCGAGAAGCATTCTTTTGTTTGAATAAAATTTACTTAGATGAGAGACAGAGAATAGAATATACTCAAGTGAATACATGGCTTGTCAAGAATGGTGAGAGTAAAATGAGAGAGAGAAGTGTTCAAGAGAGAACATTGACTTGCAAGAACAAGCAGAGAAATTATTCGATTTTTACAAATATCTTTAGATGGCAAGAAATGAATATCTAGAAAAATACTGAAGAAAATACATAAAGCAGTACTCTAACATATCATTTTATCTTTTTTTCCTGTTTTTCTTGCATCCTTCCCACTCCAACCCACACATACACCTTTTATTTCTTTTTGAAGTGTCACTCCTGGCATTATTCATAGGTTGTTCCTGACTGCACTCATGTATCAATCCCTGTAGGCTCAATGGACCATATAGAATGTTAATAGTTTGAACCTGAGTTGGCCAGTTCAAGGCAAGTGCACTACCCTCTTTACTATCTCCCTGGTCCCCTTCTTTTATCTTAAGTGGGAGAACCTATTTAATTAATTTTTTGAGCTTTTATTCAGTTTTTCTTGGTATGTCCTATGAAGCTTTTTTACACTTATGTTTATATCTTCCTATTTAATTTCATTTCAATATAGAAAGTATTAACCAAAAACAGAAGCACAAAGTGAAAGTTACTTTTCTTCCCAAGTTCTGTATCAAAATTTTCTATTTATCTTTCATGAGTTTGCTAGTCTGCAATAAAATAAAATCGTATAATGTTTTTGAGCATAAATTAAATAATTATACTTATTTGAAAAGAAAGTTAAGGTTTTTGTTATTTTTTAAAAATTTCAATAACTTTTTATTTAACTTAGTCTAAATTTCTCAGAAACCTAAGTATGTTTTATTTATTTATTCATGTTCTTTATGTAATTATTATTAGTTTTTGTTTTTGTTACATCCCATCTGTGCACAGGAATCAGACATGGTAGGCTCAGGGAATATAAAGGGTGTTAGGGATTGAATCCGGTTGGCCAGCATGCAAGAAAAGTACCATACCCACTGGTAATATCACTCTATTTTCCTTATTTACATAATATTTAAAGTATTTAATAAATTTATATATAGTTTACATTTTAAATAGTTTTTAAAATCAATAGCTTATCAGTATATAATGACTTAAAGACACTTTCTTATAGCATGTGAACATTTTAAAGTACCAAATTTCAATTATTTATATTAATACAGATCATATGTTATCATAAGATAGAATGGGGCACATGACGTTTTTATATTAAGCTTCATAATGATAGTGGAAAGCTTTGACATTTTAGGCTATAAATGAGGCTCACTGCTTATATTTTCTGAATAGCCATCTTGCATCTTTGAAAATATTCTCCCTGATTGTACTCAAATTAAGGTCATTTTGAAAATCAAATAACTCTAACTTCAGTAACTGGCTTACTGAGAATGAAGAGGTTGAATATCAAGTTATATCAAAATAATCATTCAGAAATTGAAAATCAATGTTATAATTCAGAGACAAAAATATTCCCACAGTGTCAAGAAAAATATTATGGCTTCCATGTTAGTTATGTGGTGAATAATAACTTTATATAGTGTTTTAGTTTTGTTAATTTACATTTTCTTCTATAGAAGGAAACATACATTAGAATAAATTAAGCATAAAAATTGACTTCAAATGAAACCAAATTGTTGATGCACTTTCTTGAGGAGTTAAAATCCCACGAACAGAGTGCTGCACTTCTCTACTGTATGGGTTTCTTTTTCTTCCTCTTGTATTTCATGAGTAAAAATTTAAAAATCAAGTTTTTGGCAATAAGCAGGGATCATTCAAAAACTAAGTTCATTAGAGAGCATAATGTCTGTGCATTCATGAGGTTAGTGAAGTTTCTTGAATCTAAAGTAAAATGTGTACACAAACCCTTTAAGATTAGCTCTTAAGTTCTGAGATCCATCCACTGAAACCATGAGCAGGGCTTGTTGAATTCAGTGATTTCCTGATTTACACATACTTTGGAACTTTACAAACCTTCCATTTGTTCTAAATTTCATTTATGCAGAAAATGTATTTTAATTACTCTACAAAGAAAAACATGTTCCATAAATCAAGTAAAAATTAGTTAACAGGGCCCGGAGAGATAGCATGGAGGTAAGGCGTTTGCCTTTCATGCAGAAGATCATCAGTTCGAATCCCGGTGTCCCATATGGTCCCCCGTGCTTGCCAGGAGCAATTTCTGAGCATAGAGCCAGGAATAACCCCTGAGCACTGTCGGGTGTGACCCAAAAACCAAAAAAAAAAAAAATTAGTTACCATATCGCAATCTTTAGGTCTATACAATATTCCTGAAAAATAAAGATTTTGTATTTTTTAATTATTACATTTTTAATAAATTTATTTAGGTGCAGCACTATCAACTACCTTGTTCAAGTATGAATTGATGTTAAAATTTGAAACTGAGGAATATATAACTCCAAGATGAATATTTTACTACCCTATAATTCTAAAGCCTATTTGCATATTAAGTAGTGCCTAAACAAGATTAACACACAATGTTATTTGGAGT
>PVKC010046545.1:0-11222 GCA_004027635.1 Crocidura indochinensis
CCATCACAGCTTATAAAGGCCCCAAACTGGGGCCTTTGAGGACATTGAGGCGAAGTGGTATGTATCCCATGTCCCCATTATATGTCTACCCTGTTGTCACTAGGTCATGTGCTCTCCAAATTTACCTGTTTCCAACTCTCTTGGCTTCTGCAGCCTCACATCCACTACATGCCATGTCTTTTCCACTCTAGGACTCTTGCACAGGCCCTTCTTCCAGCTGCAAGCACTGTCTCCTCTCTGCCTGCTGCCCAACAACTTGGCTCTGGTGCCAGCTCTTCTGAAACTCCTTCCAAGATTCTTCCCTGATTTTTGTAGGCCCAGTGCTCTTCAACACTCCTTCTATTGGTATTTTTTTTTCATTTGTGTGTTTTGTACCCCTGTGGGTCAAGGCTAGAACCCATGGATCCCACAGGCTCCCAAACCATATCCTCCAGCTGTTGAACCACTTCCCCAACTCTTGTCGCTCTCTGAAAGCAACTATTCGTTGTCCTGTGTATTGTGTGTCTGAATCATGGGAGGTACAGCTATGCAAGAGAAGTGGTGGCCTCCGGCTTCCCCAGTCTTCCACCCCCACATTCATGGTATGTGCCCAGCAAATATATTTAAGGGGAATATGTCACCTCCAGCTCAAGGTGACTGGAGCAAGTCTGCTAAAATGAAGACATGGAGATAACTTGGCAGGGGTGGGAGGTGATCAGCTGCAGAGAGGGAAGGGACAAGGCTTAATTTTTGTTTCCAGTTGGTTTCCTGATTTTGAGGAGACTTCCTTCATTTTAAGTACCTTCGGGGTGGGGGAGAGTCATTGATTTATCTCCCAAGTGATTTTCCCCCAGACCTTCCCACACTGCCTAATTATTTGCTTTTGCGGGCTGGGGCTGTCTTTCTGCTCTTCTACCTGGTAGGGTGGTTTTTTGTTAATTAGCTATTAATTGCCAGGGCTCCTGAGGATTGCCCATAAGAGGGGCGTCCTGATGGGGCCTGGGGCAAATGAGGACCCCAGACTGGAACAAGGCTTACCTCACTGGGCTCTGGGCTAATTTATTTCCTACACTGTCAAGTCCATAGCTTGAGCTCCTGAGATAATGAGTGTTTTTGTTAATGAAGTCCCATAAACACGATGGCTTAATTTCCAACACGGGGGCTGCAGCTGGTGGGTGGGAGCTGCCAGCAGCTGAGCCCGAGGGCCGGGCTCGCCCTTGAACGAACAGGCCCCAGAGCGTGGGTTAGGGCGCTGGAGAGGGCAGGAAGGATACTGAAGGTAGGGCGCTCAATGCCTTGGCTTTGTCCTTGTTCCTGTTGTCATTGATATGTCTCTTTGGCCTTGTCTTTTTCTCAGGAGATGCCCGAGTTTGACCAAAAGAGAATGCCCTTCAGTGAGGTGAAGTGATGCATCCCTACTTTCCAAAGGCCAACTGGAAACTTGAGGCATTGTGTTTCTTCATCCTCTAGATCACTTCCCTCTCTCAGATCCATAGTTTCCTCTCTCTTTGAACTCTAGAAACTAAGACTCGGAACCTAAATTTGGCTTCTCCCAAGTCTCAGTCCCTTCAGTTCCAGCTGGCATTGCAAATGGTCCTCTGAGTTTCACCAGTAGTGATCCCTGAGTACCAGGATTAGGCCCTGAGTACACTGGATGTGGCCCTCAAACAAATAAATAAACAAAAGAACCCCTTCATTCATTGCTTATCTCCCCCCTTTCTTTTTATCAGAGTCTGATAATCCACCATAGCTTTTTTGAGGCTCAGTGTGTGTGTGTGTGTGTGTGTGTGTGTGTGTGTGTACACGTGTGTGTACGTGTGTGTGTGTACGTGTGTGTGTCCCAGTTTGTCTGTTTTTATCAGTCATAGCCCACATGAGTAAAGTCATGTGATAATTGTATTTCATGTCCATATTTATATCACTTATCACTATCACCTCAATATCCATTCATTTTGTTCCCAAAGACACAATTTCTCTTCTTTAATTGCAGAGCAGCATTCAATTGAGCTCATCAAACTTGACTTCTTCATCCAGTCATCTGTGGATGGGCATCTAAGTTGCCTTCATATTTTGGCAATTGGGAATAATGTTTGTCATGGTTCACAGGCAAGAATAAAAGGCTCTAGTTGCTTATTTCTAGGGAAATGGAAAGAAAGGATTTTCTTTCCTTAATTGTGGCAACGTTGGCTCCTCCATGGTATTCGGTGTCCTTTACACTGTGCCACACAGTGGTGGCTCAACTCTGGGTATCAGTTCAGGTTGAATGTGTATTACTCAGCTCCTACTGTCATAACAAATGACCAGACACTGGTGGTGGTGTGGGATTTCAACTCCAGAAGTTAATCTTTGCACAGTTCTGGGGTCCTGCAGGACGGGGATCTGTTGAGGACCCTCTTTTGGATGGTTGTAGTCTT
Organism: Crocidura indochinensis; assembly: GCA_004027635.1. Taxonomy (NCBI): domain Eukaryota; kingdom Metazoa; phylum Chordata; class Mammalia; order Eulipotyphla; family Soricidae; genus Crocidura; species Crocidura indochinensis. The sequence continues at coordinate 2,394 of PVKC010046545.1, forward strand.
GCTCTTTGCTCAGGGGCTCTCTCTTTCAGAATGTGCATGGACAGAGACACATCTGTTGCCAGGCCCTTCTCTAGGTCACCTCTCTCATCTTAGCAGATCTTTACTCTTAAGACCTCCATGAAGGCTGATTTTTAATACTATCAAGGGGCTTCAATATGAACTTCAGGTGTGTGGGTGTGTATATATTTCACCTGGAATAGAGGAGAGCTGGAGTGAAGTACTATCTCTCTGGATCAGTTTATTTCATCAGTGGTCTGCCCAAGGACTCATTTATAACCCTTACTCTGAGGCACTGTTTCCTCTGGACTAAAACCTGACTGGAGAAGATATTCGTAGGGTTAAAGAATGATCTGTTTGTAGGTCTGTAGTTGTTTTGGGTTTAATCTGGGTTCTAAGATTACCTTTGGTTCCTTAACTTCCTAGTCTCTATATCCTCATCATCAAGTATGAAAACAGCACTTGCTATTATTATTGTTGCCTAAATTACTACCCCAAAGCTTCTAAAGTGTTAAATAAAATAGCAGGGTTGAAATCTTAGCTTGTCACTATGATCCACATCACCTCATATCATCACCATCATCATTATCATCATCACTTTCAATACCATCATCTTCACCATCATAATTTTTCCCAACTACATAAGGAAAAGGAGAGAAAACAAGCATATGCTGAGAACATATTGTGTGCTAGGTATTTCCAAGTAGGTGATTTGGAGCTGGGGAGTTGAGACTCTACCTGGCAGTGCTCAAGAGCTATTCTTGGCTCAGTGCTTGGGTGTGACCTATGGCAGATAGAGGACCATGTGCACTGCTGGGAATTGAATTAGGGGTCAGCACCTTAATGTACAAGGTAGGCACCTTAATCTACATGCTATCTCAATAATACTACATGATGTTTTTGCTATAGACATTGATATCTTTAGTCTATATTGTGCTATTATTTATATAATATATAGTTATTTAGACATTCTTGTTTTCCTAATAAATATTTTTCCTTATACATCTAGTAAATTTGGGTATTAAAAATCCTGAATGTGGGGGCCGGGCGGTGGCGCTGGAGGTAAGGTGCCTGCCTTGCCTGCGCTAGCCTTGGACGGACCGAGGTTCGATCGTCCCGGTTTCCCATATGGTCCCCCAAGCCAGGAGCCACTTCTGAGAGCATAGCCAGGAGTAACCCCTGAGCTTCACGGGTTTGGCACAAAAACAAACAAACAAAAATCCTGAATGTGTAAAAAGAAAATGAATTTCCAAAACCCAAGGATACACACAAATACCGTTAATTAGTGACTGACCTGCACAATGAATCTTGGGCTATCTCACTTCATCACCAGTTTGGTAGAGTGGAAATTAGGAAGAATGAGAAGAGCTAGGGAGAGATGTCCATTTGCAAGTTTTAATTTTATCTCTGTGTGTTGTGATAAGGTTAGTTGCTATTTTATCTGAAGGTACTTTAACATTTTATTTTTTGTTTACTTTTTTGTTTTTGACCACACCTGGCAGTACTCAGGAGTTATTCCTGGCTCTGTGCTTAGGGGTCATCCCTGGCAGTGCTTTGGGGAACCATCTGGGATGCTGGGATCAAAACTGAGTTGGCTGAGTGCAAAGAAAATGCCCTAACCACTGTGCTATCACTTTGTCTCATGCCCACGTTTTATTTACTTTTTCAGAAATTCTACAAGATTTGTTATAAACTCTCCCATAGTTTCTGCCGTTAGTTCCTCCCCTAGAGACAGCACCCTATTTGGGAATGAAGAGGTTGACACTTTCTTTCTCTCTCTTTTTTTTGAAATATAAAAACAATTAAAAAAACATTTTATTTAAACACCATGGTTACAAGGCTGTTCATACTACAGTTTTTTTTTTATGGATAAAGTTGTTCATGATTGAGTCATACAATGTACAACAACCTTAACTAGTGCTCATTTCCCGCCACAAATGAGGTTGACACTTTTTTCTTTATTGTTTTAGAAATTTAAGAGCTTTAAGGCAGTCCCCACTACCACAAATTATGTAGTCGAGTTTCCCACGGTTGAGGAAATCGCAGGGGTCAGCACACCCTGAGTGCAATGGGTAAGCCTCACCCTGGGGAAAGGACCTTCATGATCATGGTATCTCCCCTACCAGGTGAGTATAGGTTGACACTTTCTGGGGGAAGACAGCTACCTCCTCAACTTCCTGCCTAACTCATTTGGATGAGGGGTCTGTAGTTGGTAATCAAGGAGTGGCCTGGGGTGGGGTGGGGTCAGGCAAATGCAGCAAGTAAGATCAGAGACTCGGTCGGGTGCAGAGAGGCTGCTTAGTTAGAGGCCATGCGAAAAATATGTAGTTGGTGATTAGGGCCTTGTAATAAAGTTGGATATCTCCTGAAACTTCATCTGACTGCCTGTGGACCACTTCGTTACCATCACCCTGCACCTACAGACCTGCCAGGCCATAGGCACCTGTAGGATCTTTTCTTTGTATTCAGAGTCTTGGCATGTCCCTAACACTTCATTATAGAATACTTGGTGTCAGATGATTTTAATCTTCTCTATAAATCCTTTCAGTAGAAACCCCATTTCTTAGAAACTCTTGAATAATCTCAGGAACACTTTTCTTCTATTCCGTCTGTTCTATTTTGCTAGAACTCTTAAATTTGGACTTATTCTCATATTTTTCTCTCTTCATTTCCAGTTTGTCATTTTGATTTTTTCTGGAAGAGTCTACCTCTTTATATCATAACTTTTGAGTTCTTAATATCCTTTCTCTGTGTTCTGAATGTTTCTTTTTATATTATTTTACTTTTTTGATGTAGCATATTTTTGGAATCTCTCCAGAGATATTAACCACACACATATTAAATAAACATCTTTGGTAACAGCGTTTTTGAGATTTGATCAGCACAGCACAGTTTACCTGAGTGTATAGTCCAGTAGTTGTGAGGTTACTCAGAGTTGTAAAAATCATTGCAACAGTCAATTTTTAAGACCTTCTCATCATCCAACAACGGAGTCTGGACTCTTGAATTATCTCTTCCATATAAACATAGTCACCTAAGTATTTAAAATAACATTTTTGTTATTATTTATTTAATTTATTAAACCAGCACTGACTTCTCTCTATTTCAGTTGCCTGGGGCACAGTAAAATGCCTGTATAATCCTAGCAGAGTGGCACAAAAAGAGTGTGACTCCAAAAGGAAACTCCATCAAATTCTTTAACACAATCATTATCTGTCATGGGACCCAACATTCCTTGTCTCCATGCATTCATTGATTCACTTATTAATTTAAGTATCTCTTGAATATCTTCTTCAAGTGGGATAGTAAACCAAATGTGTTTTGAAAATGTACATTTCTGTTTCTATTCTTTGGTCCCCAGATCCACAATGCCTCTTTCTGCCTCCCTGTGAAGTAATAACATACTTTTGAAGCCTATGCTCCTTTTTCCTTTTTTTTTTTTTTTTTTTTGGAAGAACATGATTTTGATTTTCTCCTAATTGCTCCTTGTCTGGTTTGGTTCTGTCTCTATGGTTTATGACAAGGGAATTTTCTCCCATGTCTAAGCGCTCTTGGGGGTCTCCTCTCATGGAAGAAAGGGCATGCTCTGGTTGACAGGATGTGTTTTTTGTGTGGGTGGACTCATTGACTTTGGACTTACCCTGAAGGCCACAAGTGGCTTATTTGGAAAGCAACCCCAGGGGTCCTCATTTTCAGATTTCTCTGGCCCAGCAGCTGCCCCGGGAAGGTTCTGGCTGATCATAAATTGAACTGTGATGATTCTGAGAATCATGTGGTTGAAGAGCTTGGGAGTTCTCAATATCTTGTGTGTAGAGGTTCACTTGATCTTCTGTGTCTTTAGTAGGGAGCATGCTTTCATCAATGTCTGGTGCCTCATGCTAGAGGTCTGAAGAAAAAGAATTCTCTTTTACAGCTGGTACAGAAAGGGGAAATAGTTAATCTGTGAAAAAGTTGTGGGGAAGATGGAGGGATCTGGTTTCTAATGTAAAAACATTTTGTTTATATTTATTCAACAGACATTTTATACAACTACAACTTTTGGAGGTACTTCTTACTTCTTACTTCTTTAATATTTATTTTTGTTTTGGGATCATAGCTGGTGATGCTTAGGGTTTACTCCTGGCTCTTCACTCAGGAATTACTCCTTGTGAGCTCTGGGGACCCTATCGGATGCTGGGGATCAAACCCTGGTTGGTTGCATGAAGTCAAATATCCTATCCATTGTAATATTACTCTGGCCCATTTATTTATTATTTTTAAATTGTAGTAAGAACACAACTTGTGATCTGCTCCCTAACAGATTAAAACAATATATTTTGGTTCTTGGACCACAATTTACAGTGATCAAGGATTACTTTTGGTTATGTTTTCAGGAATAGCTCTTTGCAGGGCTCAGGGGGACAATATGTAGTGCCAGGGATTGAACTGGGTTTGACCTATGCAAGGTAAATGCCTTAACCTCTTTACTACCTCTGTAGCCTAATAGAATCTTTTTATTTAAAGGGGAGCTAAGATAAAGCCCAGGATCTCATCTATGCAAAGCAGGTGCTTGACTACAGGGCTACATCTCTGGTTTATTAATAGATTCTTAAATGAACAGTGGAGCATTGTTATCCAGAGGCACAATATTGTACATTAGATCTCTAGAACTTATTAATCTTGCATAATTGAAGTTTCTTTTCATTGATGAACAACTCCCTATTTCCCTTTCCCTTCAGCCCCTCAGCAACCACATTTCCATTTTTCGTTTCATTGAATTTGACTATATGAGATACTTCATATAAGTGAAATAATGTAATATTTGCACTATGACAACTTTTGTATAAATACCCAAAAGTGTGATTGCTGAATCATATTACAGTTCTGTCTACAGAACTTCCTTACTATTTATTCATAGTCCTTGTGCCATTTTGCAATTTTAGTCAGGTACTATTATAAGATTATTTTGCTTGTTTTGAGCTATGCTTGATGTGGATTGGGGGGGTATTCCCTGTGGGAACTTAGGGGATCACATCATGCTGCCGATCAAACTCCAGCTACATGTTGTACAAAGCAAGTGCTCAGCTCTTTTCTAAGCCTTTTACAGGTTCTCCTTTGAGATTTTCTCCTTCATCTCTCTATCTCTCTCTGACAGTGATACTCAGAGTCATGAAATCCTTGGAAATTCCAAGGCTGGTTCTCTGCTTTGCCTGCTGTTTTCTCTAGCATGTTAGAGAAATTTGGTCCTGCAAGAGACAGACACAAAATTGCCAGAGATTTATTGGGGAAAGCATCTCTGAGGAATAAAAGGAGCAGAATGCTGGAGGAGGCAGAATGAACTGTTAGACCACAATGCAAACTTAAACACTTTGAAGGCTAAAGGAAAGGAAGTGATGTTGGGTAGAAGAAAGCAGCACAAAGCTATGTAGATTCAATGAAGTCTCCACAGAGTTGATGGAAATCTGAATCAACTTCTGTGTGCCAGTAAGAAGACTGCCTCAGTTTCTCTGCAGTGCTCAAACAGCACTGGGACTGGAGAATTTGATCATGACTCAGAACCCAAAAGTGTGGGGCATATGGATCAATTGTCCTGAAACTGGAGATCTGACAGGCATACTCTCATGGCTGTCACATAAGACACATAGTGTGTGTGTCTGTGTGTGTATGAGAGGGAGAGTTTTTTCTAGTAAACAATATTCAACAAGTTTTCTTTTAAAAGTCTTTTATATAGGACTTGGATAATGGTCTATTAGTTCATTTTATATAAACAAATTCCTACAAGTTTCGTGACTTAACAGAAAGTTACTCTGTACTAAACACAAGGCACATTGTTGTTGGCTTTTATAGTTAAAAGCAAGGGCAACATTTCTTTTTATTTTTTAAAGTTAATATTTAATTAATAATTTTTAATTGAATTAATATATATATATTTTTTTTTGGTTTCTGGGTCACACCCGGCAGTGCTCAGGGGTTACTCCTGGCTCCATGCTCAGAAATTGCTCCTGGCAGGCACGGGGGACCATATGGGGCACCGGGATTCGAACTGATGACCTTTTGCATGAAAGGCAAACGACTTACCTCCATGCTATCTCCCGGGCCCGAATTAATAATTCTTAAATGGAATCACCATGAGATACATAGTTACAAAGTCGTTTATGATTGAGCTTCAGTCACATATTTTTCCAATACCCAGCCCTTCACAGTGCACATTTCTCACCAACAATGTCCCACCCTCCCCCACCTCATCCACCTCTGTGGCATACATTTTTCTTCTTCCCTTTTTATTTTGACCTTTTGGGCACCCATCAGTTTTTTTTTAAATACATAATCTACAAGAATAAAAAAAAACAGGAAGGGAGACAGAATAAAATTTTGGGATCCAGAAATGGGGTTTTGATTTCTCTTGTATACTTAGACTCCTTCCAGACATATAGATGGAATCAAGACTAGAAATCTCCCTTTGATCACTGCCTTGGTCTCTTCCTCCTCTCCTAAACTCCCATGTTGTATATGTGATCCTTTACTTTGTCACAGAGTTCTGTAAGATTTTATGACAAGTGAGTAGACCGTGTACAATATCCACCGAAACCTACTTGGCCTAGAATCAGTGCTGGAAATGCAGCAGGAATTGGAGACCTGTGATCTAACTGTCGTAACACAGGTAGAGGTGCTGAGATAAATGGCGCTGCTGGGTGTGACCCAAAGAAAAAGAGAAAAAAAAAAAGGAATAAAAAAGAGAGGGAGGCATTGTCATGACTCTTGGGGTGAGGAATTGTCAGAAGCTCTCTTCACTTATATAACTACCTTGCCCCGATATCTCTCCAAATATCACCATAGTTGCTCATAGATCATTCCCAATGGCCATTGCCCTCTCTCCCTGCCTCTGGAAAAACAGGAGGTATTTGTGAGTTTAGAGGATGAAGATTGTTCTAAAATTTCAGATGGAGTCACCTGATAGGTAGGGAGGTTTGGTGGGTGAGTCCAGATCATTCTAAATCCTTTTGTTTTTCACCTGCATTATAATAGTTTGCATATCTCTGAACTGATGAGTGGTGTCCACAGCACAGGTATTTGGAGTTAGTGTTTTCCTCTTTGGCACCATTAGGGTTTTGCTCCTTGGCATATCTGACCAGTGGGGTTGGGCGTGTGCGCTGGGCTGTCAGGAAGAGTTATCTCCAGACAGCCCCTCTGCCCGCCTGCTTTCTCCTCCACGGTCCCCTCCTAATTCATTTTCCGCCTTTAATGTACTGTTGTGAAGCTTCCTCTCCCATTAGGGCCTGTAATGTGCACCGATTCCCTTCAGCTTGACTGCCTTTAATAGGCAGCGTAAATAGAATTTAGTGTGGCGTGCACTAACATCTCTATCCATTGTCCAGAGATTAAATACTTGCCACCGATGGTTCATGCATCATCAGCCTCGAGCACAGTTTCATAGCTCCCAACCAAAGGAGGATATTAAATTAATTTGCAGGTTGCTTTAGCAAAACCTAACAACAATGAAAAAACCTCTGTGGGAGGAGAAAGGGGGGTGAGATGATGTGTCTGCCCAGCATCAATCACGAGGTGGGTGTGGGAGTGATTAAAGAGCAGAGAGGGGGGCTCTCTGGGTGCCTTGGAGGGCCACATGCCTGTATTGGCTACTTCCTCTATAGACCCCATGCCTTGGTTTCTGACCAGTTTTTGTTTCAGCTCTGGAATCTGGTATATTGTGTTGAGTAAAGGGATGGAGAAGGGGGGTTGCAGGAATCATGGGAACCAAGTTCGTCATGAAGGAGCTACTTCTTCCTTCTTAGAGGAAGCCAAGGGTCAATGTATAGAATGTCCTGTAGTTTGGGGTAGGAAGGTCCCTTAAACTTCTGTTTGGATCTTTTGAGTTCCTTTGACATCCCTCCATGTTGGGGGTCCTGTCCTGGTGGTTTGGTGATGGAAATTGGAGGTTTAGGCAGCAGGGAGGAAGGTCACTACAAGTCTTACCTTTGGGGTATGTTTGAAGGGCTTTTTGACTTTGCCATTAGTGGTGTTCATATTTTACTAGAGATGCAAACAAATGGTGAAGATCTAGTTCTTTGTTCCTTGGGCTCTGACTCAAGATGAGAGGAGATGGACTAGGGTAGTAGCTAATATGGAAGCACTTCCAGTATAAATGGAGCTAAGGGAATAGTCACTTCCCCAATGGTAATTGGGGGCAGAAGACCAGTCCTCTGCTGTCCTTCAAGTAGTTGCCTAAGAAGACATCACTTACTAATCAGGCCATTTTTCCTGAGTGAAGGCAAAAGCCTTAGGATGATTTTCAGTGTTCATAATAGGGTCACCTGCCTTGATGAACTGGTGCTGGCCCAGAAGAGTTTTGAGTGACTTATGGAGTTGGAAACAAAGGGGTTATCATTGGCACACCAGGTGTACCATATTTATTCGAGTATAACGTGCATCCATGTATAATGTGCACCCCTAATTTTCGATTAAAAATCAGTTAAAATTTTGTTTTCACCAAGCATTGTAATTGACAAAAAACGTTGTTGAACACGTGCGACCACGATAAAAATCATTTATTGACAACGTAAACTGGTATAAACACATTACCGAAATAAAATGACCGATAACAATATTTATTTAAAATGCTTCCAAGCCAGATTCATCATCAGATACGCTAAGAGTTAATTTTTCATCAGTGTCCCAGTTGGCAGGAACATCTGTTTCTCCAGTTTCTTTGCTTTCTTCTGAGTCTGAATTCCACAGCAGGCCATCTTCTGTGCCGTCCATTTGATTGCTGATGCCTGTCTTCAAAAAACTCTTGATGATCATTTCTTTTGGTCTGTCTTCCCATGATGTTTTAACCCAGGATGTCACGAGAGA
>PVKC010046546.1:0-11168 GCA_004027635.1 Crocidura indochinensis
GGACCATATGGGGCACCGGGATTCGAACCGATGACCTTTTGCATGAAAGGCAAATGCCTTACCTCCATGCTATCTCCCGGGCCCCAGTAGATAATATTTTAATTTTATGATTTTTTTTGTTGTTATTTGGATCACACTGGACAGCACTCAGGGATCTATACTCAGAAATTGCTCCTGGCAGGATCAGGGGACCGTATGGGATGCTGGGATTCGAACCACCGTCCTTCAGCATACAAGGCAAATGCCCTACCGCTATGCTATCTCTCCGGCCCCAAATTTTATGACTTTCTGGACAATTATTTTGGATCCCCATCTGAGGTTTTTCTTGGAGAATGTTTTAGGTACACTGGAAAAATTACACAGCTATTTTAAGGAGTAGAGATTAAATTTAAACTGAATCCATCTAATCCCAATTCCTCATTTAAGGCTTTTGCTTTCTTTTTATTTTTTGTATGATTTATCTCTCTGTTGGTGAGATGAGGTACACATGTCCCTTACTGTTATTTAATTGCACTTGATATCTTTCATCAGGTTTGTTAATACTATATCATATATATTTTAATAGTATATTATACATTTTTATTCTCTCTTATTTGCAGTTTTTATTGAGTAATATTGATACATTAATCTCTTATTGATTATATAATTTCTATCCCTATCTCTAGTTATCTTTTTCATCTTAAAATATATTTATGTGATTTTGATAAGGCTGGCTTTGCTTTACTTAGGTTATCATTTCTCTAATGATTTGCCAAGCTTAGATTTGAATCTTTGTTTATCTTTGAGGGTCAAGTCTGTCTCTTGTAGACTGCTGGAGGCTGGCTTTTGTTCTTTAATAAATTAAGGCCATTTGATTAAGTTAGTGAGATAAAATGTTCGAGTTCCACTTTTCTATTGGGATTCTGAATATTGCTACATTTTATCTTTGTTACTTTTCCTTTTATTTTTGTTTTTCCTTTAACTTTCTATTCCCCCCATTTGTAATGATTGAATTTTATTTCTTCTTTTTCTTCTAAGCTTTTTAGTTCTGAAGTTACTACAAGGTTTAAGTCCAAGGTTCTAAGGGGCCAAAATTGTAGCACAGTGGGTAAGCTTTTGCCTTGCATACACCTGACCATAGTTCCATCCCTGGCATCCCGTATTATTCACTGAGACTGCCAGGAGTTATTTCTGAGCACAGAGCAAGGAGTAACCCCTGAGTGACACTGGATGTGGCCCCAACTGCACCTCCAAAAAATTCAAAGTCCTAAGTTTATTTAAATTTTATTTTAAGTTGAAATCAAGTAAATCTTGAACTCATAATTGCTACTCTTTCCCACATTTTAGTTTTTAGTTATATTGCTACTTCTAAGCAAAGCTTCTTTTCCTTTAATTCCCTAAAGTAATTTTTGGAGGGTCATCTTAATGGTGATTAATTTCTTTAAGTGCTTTTTGTCTAATAGCTCTCTATTACTCCTTCAAATATAAGTGACAACCTAGTTAAGTATTTTTATTAGAGACCTTTTCCATTCACTACTTTGTAAATATTATGTCACACCTTTAGGATTGCAATGTTTCCTTTTTTTTTTTTTTATCGGGGGAGCTACACCCTTCAGTGCTCAATGTTCAACGTTTACTCCCAGATCTGCTCTCAGAAGTCATTTCTGGCAGGCTTGGGGGACCACACGGGATGCAGAGGTTCAAATCCCAGGCCATATGGATGCTAGGGATCAAATCCTGATTGGCTTCATGCAAAGCAAATACCCTATCCCCTGTGCTATTGATCGTCTGGCCCAGGTTTGTAATATTTTTAAGAAGTCTATTACTGACAGTCTTATGAGTGTTCCCTTATGTGTGACTTTGTTGCTTTATCTAATTTTGTTTATTTATTTATTTTGAATTATCTTCTAATCATTGACTTTTGCCATTTTCTTTAAATTTTTATTTCCTGAGGGGACCCAGAGATAGCTTGGTAGTTCGAATCCTGGCATACCATATGGTCCTCCATGCTTGCCAGGAGCAATTTCTGAGCTCAGAGCCAGGAGTAACCCCTGAACACTGCTGGATGTGACCCCAAAACCAACCAAACAAACAGCAACAAACAACGAAACAAACAAAAACAAAAATATATATCTTGATTGCACCTTGATTGAGTATCTTGAGTTTACTTGGAATTTTGTCTGGATGTATAACTCCTCTATCAGACTGGAAAAGTTATGCAGATATTGTTTCTTCAAATGTGATTTACACATATCTTTCCTTTTCAAACCCTATGATGTGATCATTATTCTTTTTTTATCATTATTCTTAATACTATTTCACGCAGCTCTTATATTACATTTATTTCTTTACATGTTTTCTAATTTATAATGGTCCTGTTAATACGTTTCTCCACTTTATCTTGAAGTTCTCTAATTCTATTTTTAGCTTCCCCTATTCTGATTTAGGTAATATCCTCTGTTGTACTACTCATTATTTTAGCTACTATATTCTTTAGTCTTACTGTTTTGTTTTTTGTTTTTTTTCAAATATTTTCTCATACTTACTGTCTCATACTCAAATAGTTTCTTCTACTGACATCATTATTTTTCTGAGGATTATTAGGTCTATTACTTTGGGCTTTTGTTTGTTTTGTTTCTGTTTATCCTCCCCACCCCCATGGCACTCAGGGGTTAGCCCTGACTCTGCACTAAGAAATCAGTCCTGGTGGTGTAAGCTTACAGTGACCCTGAACAGAAATTAGGCATGCATACTCACAATTACTCAATAGCACCTACTTGCTAATTTTAAAAAGTTCTAGACAACTAGTAGCATCTAGGTTGTGTGTCTCTAGCAGCCATTAGAATGTCAGTGTCATAGAGGCTTTGGAAATTACTGAAGAACTTGTGCCATGGTGGAGATGTAGATGAGGTTTAGCCCCAAGTTCCGTCTATTGAGTGAGCTCATACTTTGAGATTGAAACTGGCTGAGATGTGGACTGATAGAAACTACTTCTATTTGTTTGGCACATGTAGCCTTCATCATTTTTTTTCTGTAGCCAGCTATTTCAGCTTTGTCTAGTGGTGGATCAATGTGTCCTCAAGAAATTGTCCTCAGTTTCTACTGCAATGGAATATAAGATTGAAAATGGCACCTACTAGTGCTTCTACCAGCCTTATGGAGAATTGGTATTATAGTGGCCTTGCCAACAACTCTGATCCCTGCTTGTACTTGTCTCCCAACTACAGTTTCCCTGAAGTGTGAATTCATTTGCAGTTCTAGAAAAAAATCTTTGTTTCTAACCCTTACTTCCTATGTGACAGAGGTTTTTATTGGTTGTAGTCTCACATTATTGTCTGTGTTTTGTGCCAAGTTTTGGTGTAGACTTACTTAAGCCCCACATCTCTCCCAGGTGTGTTTTTATACCTAGACAGTGTCTAATAAAAATTAAAAAAACTCAAATGTTTGCATTATTAACTATATTTTATTATAGACTAATAAAATATTAATAAAATTTTCATGAAGGAATGGGCTAGAAATATGCTATGAAAGAGAAAAAAGGAAATATCTTACTCTTCTATATTTTATGCAGAATCTTTCTATATATTTTATGTTAATAGGTAAATAAAATTACTCTACTTTGATTAAAATAAATTCATTTAATTACAAAAGAAAGTGGGGCTAGAGAAATAAGTTAAGTGGTGGAGCACATACCTTAAACATTACAGTGAGACCCCAAATTTGATCCCTGCATTTTTATAACATCATCAATGGTGGCCCCTGAACATCTCCAGGCCTGAACTATTTAATTGCCTTGTAGCAAAAAATAAAAGCTAGTAATGACCCTGGACATACAAGCAACACCAAGTTTACCCCAATAAAAAGAAATTTAAAATAATTAATTTTTTTAGTTTAAAAAACCAGTGCTCACAATACAAAGGTTTTTTACAGTTTTTACCTTTTTATTTTTATTGTTTACACTGTCTCAACTTCTATGAAAAACAAGTCCTAACTACAGTAGTCAAGAACAACCAATGAAAGTGATTCATATTGGAAAAGAAGTAAAATTATCAGATAACATAATAATATTCATAGAAGACTCTAGTCCACAAAAAGAGATCCTAGAAACAATTAACTAACACAACAAAATAGCTGGTTACAAAGTCAATGCACAAGAATCAATTATTCTTACATATAAAAATAAATTAGAAGAAAAAAACATCAAGAAGTCTATCCCGGGTCCGGGCGGTGGCGCAGGAGGTAAGGTGCCTGTGCTAACCTAGGACGGACTGTGGTTCGATCCCCCGGTTCCCCATATGGTCCCCCGTGCCTGCCAGGAGCGACCCCTGAGCGTCACCGGGTGTGGACCAAAAACCAAAAAAAAAAAAAAAAGAAGTCTATCCCATTTACAATAAAATAGTACTCTAAAGCATCAACTATCTGGGAATGAACTTAACAGAAACATGTGAGATCTGAGCCACTTAACTTTAAATCACTTAAAAGATAGAAGACCTTAGGAAGTTGAAAAAATCTCCCATGTTCATGAATTGCTTCATTGCAGTCTACCGATTTTTATTCTGCCAAAGCATACCCCTTATGACTCTTTTCTCTGAAAAAGATCCTAGGCCCCTGACTGGATAGTATCAATCAGTGGAAATGGTATAGTTAAAAAAAAAAACAAAAACAAACCTCAATTCAACCTCTAATGTTACTATTTTTTAACTATATAAAACATATGGTCTTGGGAGCCGGGAGGTGGCGCAGGAGGTAAGGTGCCTGCTGCCTTGCCTGCGCTAGCCTAGGACGGACCACGGTTCGATCCCCTGGTTCTCATATGGTCCCCCGTGCCTGCCAGGAGCGACTTCTGAGCGCATAGCCAGAAGTAACCCCTGAGCATCACTGGATGTGGCCCAAAAACCAAAAATAAATAAATAAATAAATAAATAAATAAATAAATAAAACATATGGTCTTTATTACCATATAAAACACATACCCAGGATTACTCCTCTATGCCTTTTCTGTACATTTTATATATATTCTAGGTTCAGCAATTGTGCAGACTCACTGGTCTCCCTCAAGAATATTTCCTGAAGAACTACTGGACTATGAATAAGCTGCTATGTTACTCTGTGCTGGACATAAAGCCAGATCGCCATCCCCTCCCTGTCCTTCTACTTGTGTGGTGGGCAACCTTCTCAACCTGTTTAATTGTCATAAAAAAAATCTTCATTTCCTATCCAGTTGTTTCTGTGCTTCTTCTAAGATACAGCACAAAAACTCTGTCATAAGTCCTTATCTTGCCTTTGTTTCATCCTGTAGGTTTCCTAGGCAGGCACACACATCAGCTTTCAGCTCATTTCCACTTCCTTTCTCAGACCTAAACCAAATGCCAGTTTTCTGGGTTTTTGAATACCACTGGGTGCAACCCTGGCTTGGAGTCTGAAGAAACCTCTGAACATCATTAAATTTCTCGTGACATAGTGGTAGTAGGTGCCAAATGGGAACAGAACTATTATAGTGACCATTCTATCAAAAGAAGCCTCATAAACTTTACCATATCCTGTCTTCTCAAAAACCACATTCTCAAGGTACATAAAAAGTTTCATGTTCTCCAGATTTCTCACTTTGGATTCCTAATTAAAATTGGATAGAAAATGTTCATTCTAATAACTTGCACCAGGTCATACCTGGTGATGCTCAAGGGTTACTCCTGGCTATGTACTCAGAAATTGCTCCTGGCTCTGGGGACCATATGGAATGCCAGAGAGAGAACCCAGGTCCATCCTGGGTCAGCTGTACGCAAGACAAATGCCCTACCACTGTGCTATTACTCTGCCCACCCCCTCTCCCGCCCCCTTCAATTCTTAATTACCATATATGATTCCTCAAACACCACCAGAAATAATCGCAAACAGAGAGTCAGGAATAGGCACTGAAGACCCCCACCCCTGTATCCCTGAAGACCCCCACTCCTCTGATCCCACGAAAATGGTCTTGTCATTTGGTCCTCTCTACATGTTTCCACTTTATCAATAGGTCAGCTCTCTTTGGAGGAAAGTAGAATATAGGTCTGACAATAGCGTTCATTTGTGGGTCTCATATCTCTAATTCTACATAATAACTGCAAAAATAAAGCTTTAGAAATAACTACAAATTTTATTTACATGGTAACTTCAATTAAAAAATTCTAAGACACATCATTATAAGAATCAACTGCTTTATTTTACAGAGAAAAGATTTAAATTGAATACACTTGGGTATGGTAAACATTTAACATGAAAAGCAGTTGCATCAGAATGGGAATCAGAAAAATAATAACTAATCTTACACATAATAACTAGAAAACATTTTTCTCTGATCATTTAAGTGTTACAAATCCTAAGAATGCTATACACTGAATAAAGTAGGTAATACTTTTAATTCTTGTTTTGAAAAATCTTTTAAAAATGCTTTGAGGTATAAACCACCTATGTATTAAACATGAGTCTTATATTTTACAAAGAACAGATCAAACAACAATTCTGTAGGTCTTAAAACAGCTATTATTGGGTTTAAGGACACATTGTTCCATGATTTCTAGTAAGCTGGGTTCTCCATTGCAGCTGCCACTTGTTCTTTGCCATTTATCTGCTTGTTGGTTTATGTTTAAATGGTAAACAACACTTACTATAAGTTTTACTCTTAAGCACAGTATTAAGAGTTGCCAAAGAGCAATGAGGCACTGTTGGTGTGAACCTTTATATAATAACCTTCTTCATTGATCTGAACCTCCATGCAACTTTCTATTGCCACTTCCAGTTCTTCTAAAGTATTGGGCTTCTCTGGGTCTTGATTAGCACAAATCAAATCATAAAGCTCAAGATCTTTTTCTTCCATTGTCTGGGTTTGCCATGTCTCTCCCTGCTCAGAGAGGCCTAAGAGTCACAGGACTCTGCTTAGCATCCAGAACAGCCTGGGCACCAGCTCCACTTAAATTCATTTTATAACAGTTATTTTTTGTGATTAAGGATGGTAGGAAAGGAATTTAGTATGTTCTTTAAATGTACAATTTTAGGATGAAACTAGTCAATATAGATATTTATGTATTTAATCTTTATTTTGCCCCCTTTACATTGTTGTTGATGTTGTTCAAGGGTCAGTCCCAATGTGTTCTGGAAACTGAATCCTGGGTTCCAACATGCAAAGTATGTGTATTAAGTCATTAAGTTCATTAAGTCATCTTTTGGTTCCTTTGGTATTTATATTTTCTTTTCTTTTTTTTTTTTTTTTTTTTTTTTGGTTTCTGGGCCACACCCAGTGATGCTCAGGGGTTACTCCTGGCTATTCGCTCAGAAGTCGCTCCTGGCAGGAATGGGGGACCATATGGGGAACTGGGGGATCGAACCGCGGTCCGTCCTAGGTTAGCACAAGGCAAGGCAGGCACCTTACCTCCAGCGCCACCGCCCGGCCCCTCCTTTGGTATTTATATTATCTTTTTTTTTTTTTTTTTCGTTTTTTGGGTCACACCTGACAGCGCTCAGGGGTTACTCCAGGCTCTATGCTCAGAAGTCGCTCCTGGCAGGCTCAGGGGACCATACGGGATGCCAGAATTTGAACCACTGACTTTCTGCAATCAAGGCAAACACTTTACCTCCATGCTATCTCTCTGGCCCTGGTCTTTATATTATCTTAAAGATAATTTAAATATCCCACAAAGCTTCATGGTTAAAGGAAAATAAAATAGAGAGTTAAGTAAAGATCTTTTGGTAATTTAAGTTAAGCAGTAAAAAGATAAAATTCATGTATAGCAAGTGTAATGTTTATATTAAATGCAACTATTAAACAAAGAGGAAGACACATTTCTGTGTATTTTTGATTATATACTTTTTATAATGACAGGTTGAATAATAAATAACTATTTCAGTTCAATGACACCAGATTGACAATGAAAAAAATCTATGGATGTAAAATATTAATCAAAGTGAAAAAACTGAGATTATTTTTTTAAATATCCTCTTTGGGGGGGCTTGAATAATAAGGCAAACCCAGGTTGTATCCCTAGCACCCTAAATTATCCCTTGAGCCAAACGAATACTGATCCCTGAGCTCAGAGCCAGAAAAAAGCCCTGAGAACCTCTGGGTGTGACCCAAGAACTAGCAACAACATCAAAATCCAAAAAAGGAAAGTGAAAAAATTCTGATCATCTACAATCTATAGAGAAACAAAACAGGGATGCATGAATAATATCAACTGACAATAAACTCTGGGTACTAGATTACCGATAAGGAATAAAGGGCTAAGCCAGGGGTGTAGAAATCAGGGGAATGATGGACTGGACTGGAAGTAACACAGGACATTGATGAAGGACCTTGGGCACTTTGACAGAGTTAAGATGAGATAGCTTGGTTCACCAAAACCATAAATGACAACACTGTTGCAAACATATAACCTAAACTATGACATGATATGATCCCCCAAGACTGCCAAAAGTGATTTCTGAGCACAGAGCCAGGAGTTACCTCTGAGCAGGGCTGGGTGTGGCCCCAAAACAAAAATAAGCAACCAAATAGTTATTATATAGATTGGAACTGCAGAGAACAATCTTTATTAGTTTAATGCATATTTAAATTAATAGCTATATTTATCAAATTCACCATATACGTTGTTTGGCTCTTGGGCTATTGCGAGCCAACTGTTCTTAGTAGGTAGGATGAGCAGCCAAATAATATAATTCATAACTCAGATAACCTGTATACAGATTCCAATAAAGAAAGAGCATTATGTAATGAAGAAGTCAGCCAGATCTGAGGTTGGAATATCTTTGTGTCCCTTATTTACCAAAGTGAGGGCTTTTTAAGAACTGTTTCAAAGAATAACATCAGCAGTGATTTGCTTTCTATTGGCTTGCAAAGATAAACTCAGAAATGAAGCAGAGATATTTAGAAATATTCTGAAATATTCAAATAGTGAGCTGTTGACTTGTCTCAGTCAAGAGAGTATAAGATAAAAAAGAAGAGAAATGTCGAAGAATGAGTGCAATGGGTAAAATGATTAAGTTATATGATGGAAGGAAATGAAAATTTTGTGGACATAATGTATATGAATCACAATGCTGTACCTTCAAATATGCAACTAAAGTTACATAAATAAATACAATTCTTCATCATTGAAAATATTCCAATAGCGGGGCCGGAGCAGTGGCATAGTGGTAGGGCGCTTGCTTGCCTTGCACGTGGCTGACCTAGGACAGCCACATATGACCCATATGCCCCAGGCCAGGAGCAATATCTGAGCACATAGCCATGAGTAACCCCTGAGTGTCACCGAGTGTGGTTCAAATAACAAAACAAAACAAATATTCATTAAGGATAGAGCTCAACAGTTTATTAGTTGAGCACATGCCTTGCATATATTAGTCCCTGTGTTTAATTCTTGGCACTAAACTTCAAAAACAAGAAAACAGGGGTCAGTGAGGTGGCGATAGAGGTAAGGTATCTGCCTTGCAATTGCTAGCCAAGAAAGGACTCCAGTTCGATCCCCTTGCATCCTATATGGTTCCTCCCCAAGCCAGGGGCAATTTCTGAGCGCTTAGTCAGGAGTAACCCATGAGCATCAAATGGGTGTGGCCCAAAAACATAAAAATAAAATAAAAATAAAACAAGATAATAAAAAAAATAAAAAATAAAAATAAAAACAAAACAAAAACAGTAACTCCAAACCCCCTGTTCCTTCTAAATCCTATTCATCTACCCAAAAAACAATCCCACAGAAAGTAGAATGTTAATGTTGATTATCTGTATGCAGTTGAAAGGGGAGAGGAGAGAGAGAGAGAGAGAGAGAGAGAGAGAGAGAGAGAGAGAGAGAGAGAGACAGAGACAGAGAGAGACAGAGACAGAGAGAGAGAGTGACAGAGACAGAGACAGAGACAAAAGACAACTGACTTTGTGTGTTCTGTAAGCTGACAAATTCTGCTCAACAGGAAATAGAATCTAGTTACTATTATAGTATATGTATATGCACAGTATGTGTGTGTGTATGTGTATGTGTGTGTGTGTATTTTCTTGTGGGTCACATTTGCTGGTGTTACTCAGGACTTACTCCTGATTCTGTGTTCAGGGATCATACCTGTAGGACTAAAGGTTTAGGTCGTATGTGGTGCTGAGAATTGAAACTAAGTTATTCATGGCAAGCCTTTGCCTTCAGTACTATCTCTCTGGCCCTGCAATACTAATAATTTAAAGAGTTATTTTGTCAACTGTTTTATTTTTAACTGCAATCTTAAAGTGTAAATACAGAATTTATTCATTAAAAATTGAAGAGTACCAGATCAAGTAAAATTAATTAGAAGGAGAAAAAATTAGATGGTCTCACTCAGAGGTAGTATATTAAGAAACCAAGTAAGGGAATAAACAGTATCCATTAAAAACAAACCCACATACTCTGAGGACAGTATTGAGATTACTGAAGGTGTAGAAGATAGGTCTATGAAAGAAATGGACAGTGCTAGAAAGTATTGAAACTTGTTGGTGGTTGTTAGTGTCCTAAACATTGCACCCCGGATACATATAAACATTTATGGTCTTATACACTAACTTAGCCTCAATAAATTGATAATTTAAATAAGAAAGTCTTATGTTACAAAGAAATTGTTTGCAACATTTTGTTAAAGATTTAAAGTCAATATCTGTAATTTGCTTTAAATTTTTTTCCTATTGACCTAGGGCAATAGATCAAAGGACTGAAGTGCATGCTCTGTATGCTGGAGTCCTGCTTCAGTGCCAGCAGGACACAGTCCCCCAAGCAATGCTTGAGCAGTAAGCTTGGAGCAGTACTTTGAACAAGCCAAATGGAACACTTCCCTCAAACAAATATGCACAACTTTTTATTCTAGTCCCCTCATTAGAGTTATGAGATTGTTCCATGCTAATAGTGCTACTGAAACAAAAGTAGGTTAGATAAATTAATGAGTAAGAAGCAAACATATTCATCGAATCACAAGCAATGTATTTTATGTGGACATGTAGTTGTTAAATTTGCAAGATTTCTTCTTAATTGTAACTTTTTTGTTTAGGAGTGGAGAGAGAGCTCATCCGTGGTGGCAGGAGACATACGTTGCAAATGTGAGACCCTAGGTTTGATTTCCTTTTTTATTTTTCATGCTTTTTGGGTCATAGCTGGTAGCACTCAGGGGGTACTCCTGGCTCTACACTCAGAAATCGCTCTTGGCAG
>PVKC010046547.1:0-11217 GCA_004027635.1 Crocidura indochinensis
TCATTAGGAAAATACAAATCAAGACAACACTGAGGTACCACCCTATCCAGTTAGGATGGCTCACATCAAAATAATGGGAACAATCTCTGTTGTTCCTAGTCCAACCCCTATGGAAAACAGTCTGGAGAGTGAACTCAGTAAACTCAGAGTTGAGCTGCCATGTAACCCAGCAATTGCTCTCCTGGGTATCTATCCCCAAGTCGGAAGGACATTCATTCCAAAGTATGTGTGCATCCTACTATTTATTGCAGCACTCAGTACAATAGCCAAGATTTGGAACCAACCTCAATGTCCAACAACAGACTATTGGATCATGAAGATGTGGTATTTATACACAATGGAATACTACATAACAGTTAGAATGATACAATCATAGATTTTACAGCAACATGGATGGATCTAGAAAATATTATGTTAAATGATGGAAGCCAGAAGATGAAAGATAAACACAGAATGATAGCATTATTCTGAAGTACCTAGAATATACACCATATATACAGGTAATACTCCATGAACAAATAATAGGGTTTAACAGGATAGAAACCCCAAACACTGTAATTGTCAACATTTATTGGGGTGTAGTATCCAAAACAAGTGGAAGAGAAACAACACAAAGCCTCGACTACACATTATTCCATAATGAAACCAGCAACAGCAGAAACAGCAGAGTAGATAAAACAGGTATGTAATCAGCCTTTTACCACAAAGGCCCATAATAATGTCTTAGGGATCTTATACAGAATTACAGGTAAAGAATACAATGGGAAGTCACTGACTCCAATGGAAGCATTTCATAACAATATGTTTTAATGCCTTAAGCTTACTATATTTAAAATAACCTTTCAGCTTTTCTGTCCACAGGGGTTTTTGGATACAAAGGGTGAAAAACCTAAGGTGGCACCTCGGCACTCAGTCACACTAGATACCATACTCAGTTTGCATTATAAAAATGTCTTAATAAAACACTTTAACATACTCTTTATCTCTAGTATATGCCCTCCATTAGGACCTGAAGCATTGACCAACCAGACCACTGAAGCAGGCAACTGTGACTTATAGTATAGGGTCTACTCATCAAACACGATCAAGCAAACTAACATTCCTTTTCTCTTTTCTCCTCTCTTCTCAATACTTCTTTCTTTCTCCCTTTTCTTCTTCTACCTTTTCCTCCTCATTATCATCAATTCAATCCATGTCAAATAAAAACCACACTGTTACTTCCTTTTTTAGGAAAAAAAATTTGTTATATAAGGTACTACAGACAATACTACATAGGGTAATCACCTATATAGATAGACCTCATTAACACATTGTTTAGTACTCGAGACGCGAAACCTATGTGTATCCAGAATTGCTCCAGTCATTACGTAATCCTGAAACCCTCATACAGGAAGGTCCAACCCCATCACTAACAAATCTCTAGAAATTGAGAAAATGAGGCCAGAGAGGTGGCGCTAGAGGTAAGGTGTCTGCCTAGCAAGCACTAGCGTAGGACGGACCGCTGTTTGATCCCCCGTCGTCTCATATGGTCCCCCCAAGCCAGGAGCCATTTCTGAGCGCATAGCCAGGAGTAACCCCTAAGCGTCACTGGGTGTGGCCCAAAAACAAAAAAAAAAAAAAAAAGGAAGAAGAAATTGAGAAAACCTCCCAACTTTGACACACCAACACAATCTCTATTAGTTGATCTATTAATTTCTTTACCTCACTAGTACTATATTTACCTATCTATCATTTTTACCTCATTTCTTGATTTCCCTTCCTCTTTTTCTTAAGCTATACCTAAGCTAACCATTGTACATTTATATGTGGGCATGAGCACACAGAGATAGGTGTCCTCCATGAAGATCCAAACCTAAATTGTAAACAACCCATGCTTATAGTGTATATAGCCCCTCCCATATACTAACCTCCCTCTTCCCTTCAGAAATCTGACTATTCCTTCACCGCCCCCCAATCCCAACCCGATTTCCCACCTTATTAAAATTCTTCACTCTCAGTTCTTAATCCATTAGGCATCAAGACCAACCTCCTACCCCAATAAGCCATTACCTAGCACCCAAGCAAAGGAACACCCACTCAGATCCATTCAGAATGTGCGACTTATGCAAAAGAGAAATACTACAAGGATACTAGTAAAAGGAACAACAGAGCAACTTAAAATAATCATGACTGGAACCAGAGTCATAGTACAGTGTATAACATGCTTGCCTTGCACAAGACTAACCCTGGTTCAATCCTTTGCATTACATATAATCTCCCAAGCACTGGCCGGAGTGATTCCTGGGTATGCAGCCAGGAGAATGATCACAGAGCCAGAGTAATCTCTGAGAATCACCATGTATGAGCCACACACACACACACACACACACACACACACACACACACACACACACGCTAAGATTTCAAAATTTTCCAAAATGGGGCTGGAGCTGTGGTGCAGTGGTAGGGCATTTGCCTTGCAAGAAACTGACCTAGAAAGGACTGTGGTTTAATCCCCTGGTGTCTCATATGGTCCCTCAAGTCAGGAGCAATTTTTGAGCGCATAGTCAGGAGTAACCCCTAAGCATCACTAGGAGTGCCCCACACACAAAAAAAAGTTTCCAAAATGAATAACAATCTAAAATTTGCATACTTAGTGTACAGAAATTTAAGTTAAAATACCTATATTTGATCATATGCATTCAAACAGCATTAAATAAATATAAAGACAAACTTGAAGTCATAAAGAAACACCAACTATGTTTACAAATTAAATGGGATAAAAATTACATTGAACTTCCCTGCAGAAACAATGAAGAATATAGTCAAGTATCAAGGTCTTGAAGAAGCCACCAACCTATGATTTGGTATCTGGTGAAATTATCCTTACCTATAAAGGTAAAATACAACTACTCAAATAAAGGACAAGAAAAATTGTTATTTTTTTCCTGCATAAAGAATTAAATGAGGTTAAAGAGATAGAAACTAAAAAATAAAATAATAACACAAGCTGGGGCCTGAGCAGTAGAGTGAGGAGCAGTAAGGTATCTGCCTTGCCTGTGTTAGCCTTGGATGGACCACTGTTCTAGCCCCTGGTGTTCCATAGCCAGGTGTTCCCAAGCCAGGAGCGATTTCTGAGCACTTAGCCAGGAGTAACCCCTGAGCGTCACCAGGTGTGCCCTCCCAAATAAGTAAATAAATACATAAATAAAACAAGATAGAAACTTCTTTGTTCAAAAACATAGGTCTAACTAAAGAGAGAAAATTTGGGAAATAATAAATAATGCAAAAGTATAAAATTTTAGTTTCTTTACTAATATAACATGTAAAAATTTGAAATAATAACATGGTATTCTGTGATGATAGCTTCTGTAAAATTTAAATAAATGACAATAATATTATAATAGAAAGTAATAATTGGAGATAGTCTGAATTTTGACATCCTACAAAATGGTAATAGTAGTTTAAAAAGTTTAGATACATTGGAAAATGTATGTTGCACATCAGAAGACAATATTTTTATTGAAATAAAATTTATATGCTAAGAGAAACTAATTATATAATCCAGTGTAAGGGAAAAGAACTGACAAAGCAGGTTTGTGCTGCAGGAGTAAAATTGATTTTTTGTTTTTGCTTACAGAAATGTCCGATAAGTAGTTCACTTCAGTAAATAAAATCAAATGTTATATTCATGTATATATACAAACATCTTGAAACATGTATAACAGAAATGATACAGTTTGGAAATTATTTCAAATAAGTATACAAAAAGCATGCTTTTAAATTTTTTATTTAAGCCATTGTGATTTACAAAGTTATTCACAGTTGAGTTTCAGACCTACAATGTTTCAGGATTAATCTCACTACCAGTTTCCATTAATGTTCCTAGATCCACCCCATGCCACCATGTCAAACTTCCAGCATAACAGTCTCATTTTGAATTTTGGTTGATAAGAGTTGGTCTCATATTTTCAGTGTTGATGACTCTGGCTTGAATATTTAGCTCTGTACTTTCTGAACTCCACCATCACCATCTCTTGGACCCTGCCCCCAATTTTCTCATATTTGTGTTTCTCCTCCTCTGCTGGATTCTTTCCTTCTCCTCACTATATACTGGAGTCTATAGTGTTTCTCATTAACCCCTGTTTATTTATTAATTTTTTATTTAAAGAAAGAGCATCACATAATTGGCATAACTGATCATAATACATTTGTTTCAAGATAAAGGAAGGTTATTGAAAAAAATAGAAAATAAAAAGAAAAACTAAAAAAATAAAATGGAAGAAAGAAAAAAAGAAGAGAAAGCTCAGTAACAAATATATCTGTGGATATTATTGTATCTCCAATAAAGTCATTAATACAATAGCAAAAGGTTTAGTAGACACTATTTTTTTAAAGATAAGAGATTAAGGGGGCCGAGCGGTGGCGCTGGAGGTAAGGTGCCTGCCTTGCCTGTGCTAACCTAGGACGGACCGCGGTTCGATTCCCCGGTTCCCCATATGGTCCCTCGTGCCTGCCAGGAGCGACTTCTGAGCGACTAGCCAGGAGTAACCCCTGAGCGTCACCGGGTGTGCCCCCCACTAAAAAAGAAAAAAAAATAAGAGATTAAAAAATATAAAAAAAAGGATGTGTGTATGGCAGGTGTTGCTTGTATAGGCACAGAAAAATTGGGGGGAAATATAAAGGAAAAACCTTTGGCCTAAAAAAAGGGAGCACTTACCCATGAAGTTTCCTGGCATAGGCCAACCACAGCCATCAGGCATGCCAAGTTCCCCAACGTCAAAGTCTTTCTCTGTGGTCACAGTAAAAGCTCTTCACAATCACAGTTGTTACTGTCAGGTTCCTGTAATTAGAGATCTTGGTTTCTGTACAGATCCTATGTCAAAGTAAGGGTGACACAGAGCATCTTCTGGTTTCATCTCACCATTCCGTGGTAATGCAGAGAACCCTGCCCTGAAAGCAGGTTGTTGCTGTAACCAAGTGGTCAGGGTGTCATATGAACCACACAGGAGTAAGTTGATGCCAGAACAGCAGTAGGGTCTTCTCTGGTAGAAGTCCAATTTCTGGTGCTGATGTAGAAAACCATGCTATTTTCAGAGATTGGGTCCAAGGTTCAAGGGTGAATGGTCAATGTCCGATCTTCTGAAGCCTAAGCCAAGTCACTATAACAAGTGTTCAGGGTAAACGGCCCCACTGCAATATAAAATTTATGTGTTCCTGGGTCCAGAGTGAGAGCACAGTGGTAGAGCATTTGTCATACACATGGCCAATCTTGGAAGGACTCCAGTTCGATTCCCAGCAACCCATATGGTTTCCCGGCCTGCCAGGAGCAACTTCTGAGTGCAGAGCCAGGAATAACCCCTGAGTGCCTCTGGATATGACCAAAAAACAAACAAACAGAAATTATGTGTTCCTATCTCTATTAGATAAGAACTTGTTTGCACATGTAAGAATTCCCCCATTTTAATGTGCCTATGCAAAAAGAAACAATACCACATGGTACCACTGATGCATATGGGGGTAAAAATAACAAGCTAAATAATCCCTATAACCTGGTTCTAACAGGCACTCAGAACATTAGCAAAACTTAATTTCTAGAATTCCTCACTAGATTCCAAAAAATGAGGGCAATTGCTGCTACATGAGGTATACAGGAAGAATTAGGCCTATTAAGAAAATAAATCCTGGGGCCCGGGAGATAGCATGGAGGTAAGGCGTTTGCCTTTCATGCAAAAGGTCATCGGTTCGAATCCCGGTGCCCCATATGGTCCCCCATGCCTGCCAGGAGCAATTTCTGAGCATGGAGCCAAGAGTAACCCCTGAGCACTGCCGGGTGTGACCCAAAATACAAAACAAAACAAACAAACAAACAAAAAAAAACAAAAAAAAAAGAAAATAAATCCAGGGGCAGCCATGGTGGCGCTAGAGATAAGGTGCCTGCCTTGCCAGCACTAGCCTAGGACGGACTGTGGTGTCCCATATAGTCCCTCAAGCCAGGAGCTACTTCTGAGCGCATAGCCAGGAGTAACCCCTGAGTGTCACCGGGTGTGGCCCAAAAAAAAAACAAAACAAAATAAAAAAAAAGTATGGAGAAAATAAATCCAAAGCAATATTCAAAGAATATATACATGTCCCCTTTAAGTCTTTTGAAATAGTCTGGGACGGGGGATAAAATCCAGAGAACAGCTTTAACCTGTGATTTGGTCTCGTGAAGTCTGAAAAATGACTCCCAGCAGTCACAAACCAGGATATGTCCTCGAGCTGGGGGCTTCTAAGAAACCAAATTTAGTAGCTAGCAACAGTCCACAGCATTCGGGGTAAGAGAGCTGATGAGAGCAAAGCAGCAGCAGTGGCGGCAGCAGCTTCTTTTTGGGCTGAGAATCTATCTTTTCACTTTGGGAGCTGGTTGGCACTGTCTGGGGTGGGGGGAATTTCTGCTTCCTGAGGAGTTAAGAACTGAGGGTAAAAATGGTTAAATATGGGAGATATAGCAGAAGGGGTATGAGAGAATTAAGGTTAGAAAATAATTTGTAAGGTGGTAGTGAAGGGGAGAAGAAGGGATCACCCCCCATTTATATAATTACATTCTACATATAACTAATATCATTCTGTATTTGTCCTTCTGCAGATTACTTCATTTAAAGTAATATCTTCCAGTTTTATCCACGTTGCAGCAAATTGCATTGTTGGATCATTCCTTACAGCTTTGTAATATTCCATTCTATATGTATCACATCTTCATGATCTTTTTTTTTTTTTTGACAACTAGTTTGATTCCAACTCTTAGCTATTGTATAAAATCCTGCAATGAATAGTAGTGTGAATACATCCTTTTGGGTTAGTATTCATATTTTTCTGTTCTGGAGAGATACCCAGAAGCAGGATTGTTGTGTAATATTTGGGCCACATCTGGTGGCACTCAGGAATTACTTCTGGTTTTGTGTTCAGAAATTACTCCTGGCAGGCTTGGGACCATATAGGATGCTGGAGATAGAACCCAGGTTGGCCACATGCAAGGCAAATGCTCTACATGCTGTGCTATTGCTCTGCCCCTGTTTCCAATATTTTTGATATGTACCATCCTCACTGGTATAAGATGATATCTCACTGTTGTCTTGATTTGGATTTCCCTAATGATAAGTGACGGTGAGCATCTTTTTCATGTGCCCATTGGCCATCTGATGGTCTTCCTCGGTGAAGTGTTTGTTCATTTCTTATGCCATTTTTATGGGGTTTTTAAGTTTTGCAGGGTTAACCTTTGTGAGTACTTTGTGTATCCTAGATATTATTACTTTTTTTGGGGGGGGGTTTGGGTCACACTGGTGACGCTCAGGGGTTACTCCTGGCTATTCGCTCAGAAGTCACTCCTGGCAGGCACGGGGGACCATATGGGGAACTGGGGATCGAACCGTGGTCCGTCCTAGGTTAGCGCAGCCACCTTATCTCCAGCGCCACCGCCGGGCCCCCAGATATTATTACTTTAACTAGTGTGTTGAGTGCAAATATATTCTCCCACTCAGTTAGTTTTCTTGTAGTTTTAGCCCATGTTTCTTTTACCATACAGAAACTTTTTGATTGATGTCGTCCCATTTATTCTGAATTGATACTTTAGTCCTTACTATTGGCATCCTACCCAACTTGAAGAATTGGTTGATATCTAAGTCTTGAGTATGCTGCCTATATTTTACTCTATGGATTTTTTTGTATGCATGTTTGTTTGTTGTTTTTGGATTGGGGGACACATCTGGGAGCACTTAAGGGTTATTCCTGGCTCTGTGCCCAGAAATTGCTCCTGGCTAGCTTTGTGCTCAGAAATTTCTCCTGGTAAGCTCAAGGGACCATATGGGATGCAGGGGATCGAGCCTGGGTCTGTCAGGGTTGAGTGCATCGAGTCAAACACCCTACCACTATCCTATTGATCCAGCCTATGAACTTTTTGGATTCAGGTCTAATCTCAAGGTCTTTGATATATTTGAATTGACTTTTGTATATGTTGTGAGATATGGATTAATATTAAATTTCTTACACATGGTTACCCAATTGTCACAGAACTATTTATTGCAAAGACCAACTTTATTCCATTTCAAGTTCTTGGCTCTTTTGTCAAAGATTAATTTGACATACCACAGAGGTTCATGGTGATATAAGGTGGACATCCTAATTTTGCAATTTGGCCCTCAACCATTCCCATTTCCTTTTGATTAAGTCTTCAAAAGCATATAAGCATTGTTACCACTGAAACAGACAACTGTGTACTACAGACTTATGATACAAGTCCAACTCACTGAGTATGTATTCGCAAATTGCTATTATCCTTTCCCTTTCTTTCTTTTCCCCTCTCTTTTCTTCTCTTTTTCTTTATAATATTCTTCTATACTCTTCTTTCTCCTTCTTCACTTCAAACTATGTTACTACGATATCATAAAGACATGGTATTGAATTCTTTTTTAGGAAAGGAACCTCGATGCACAATACATGGCGGATAACACTAACAGTGTACACACCACTTATAGTGCTCAATGATAAAGTGCCTAGAAATTGGAAAACCTTACCACTCTGAGACTCCGGGCCATTTCTTTCTTCTTTTTTTTTTATTTTTCTTTATCTTTTTTCACCCCCCCCCCCATTTTTCTTCTTTGTTTCCTATTATTTTTCTATTTTTTTCCTCCTAAGCTATATTTCAACTTTCTATCTATCTATCTATCTATCTATCTTTTCTTTGGGGGGTTGGGTCACACCCAGCAGTACTCAAGGGTTACTCCTGGCTCTACACTCAGAAGATGCTCCTGGCAGACTCAGGGGACCATATGGAATGGCGGGATTCGAACTATCGTCCTTCTGCATGCAAGGCAAACGCCTTACCTCCATGCTATCTCTGGCCCCTATCTATCTTTTCTTAATATGATGGTTTCTTTTCTTTCTACACTACACTAGTAGTCCAGGGGGCAAAAGGGCAGAGTATGGGATGCATGTTGGGAACAGAGGTAAAGGGAGGTCAACACTGGTGGTGGGGAATTGCTCTTATTCACTGTCACTGAATAAAACTTTGAAAGATTTGTAGTTCACATGGGTCTCAATAAAAATTATTATTAAGGGGAATTTCTGGGAATCCACACCTGCCTAGTGGGGCTTACTGCGAATAACTGTGAGTCCTGTCTTTTCTTTGTGTTTATTTGTCCTCTCCTGTCATCCGGACCTCGTGGAAGTGGGCTAAATCAGCTCCAAAAAAAAAACTCGCTCTCCCAGAGGTCCAGTCTAGGGCGGAAACGCCCAGGAATACCTCATTAGAGTGAAAACGGGCAAGAAGTGAGTACTTTGCAAAAGCAAGGGCCCCTGTTTGTGACGTCAGCCTGGGAATTTCTGCGAATCCAAGCCTGCCTAGTGGGGCTTACTACAAAGAACTGTGAGTCCTGTCTTTTCTTTGTGTTTATTTGTCCTCTCCTGTCGTCTGGATCTCGTGGGAGTGTGCTGAAAAGAGGCTGCAGAAGAGTACTTTGGCTCCGCTTCGCTATGTGGCTGTGTGCTCTTTCTAAGGAAAGAACATCATCACAACAAGAAGAGAAAAAAAATCACACCAAGGACTGTGCTGGATCACTGAAGCCCAGCGTTTCTCTCTGGACAGTCTTCCCTGCTGTGTGCCTAGGTCCAAGATTTGATACTTTGAGAGGCCTCATCCACGGAGGACTCCACTCCCTTGTAGGCAAATCCACACACCGAGAAAGGGCAGAACCAGAGGAGTGTGGCTGCGCACATCATTTACCCAATAAATACCACTGCAACACGTAGAAAAACACACAATACTAGTGTGACAATGGGGAAACAACACAGGCCAGCATCAGACATAGAGTACAAAGATGACAATTCTGATGACCAGGTAATGACCAATGAACTAATCAATCTCTCAGATAAGGACTTTAGAAAAACAATATGGAAGATGCTGAAAGAACTCAAAGAAACCATGGATCGAGTTGAACAGAGCACTTAAAAGAACCAAGAAAATATGATGAGAGAAATCACAACTCCAAACTGTAATAACATGTCAACTAACATACCTGAAAAACTCAGTAAATGAATTGAATGGTAAAATAGATGATCTCAACACCAGGGTAGAAGAAGCTGAGCATAGAATTGGTGCTGTGGAAAATGAGATAAATAACAACTCCATACAGCGGAAGAGATTGGAAAAAAAAACTTAAAACAAACGAACAGACAATGGAAAAAATAGTCAAAGAATGGGAACAGATGACAATAGAAGTCTATGATAAGATCAACAGAAACAACTTAAGAATCATTGGAGTCCCAGAGAAGAAATCAATGGTCAAGAACATCATTAAAGAGACACTTCCAGAACTAAAGAATATATGTGATCAAATCATGCATGCCCATAGAGTACCAACCAAAAGAATCCCCAGAAAAAATACCCCAAGACACATCCTAGTCACAATGACAAATCCCATAGATAGAGATAATTCTGCAAACAGCAAGATCAAAAAAGGAAATTACATTCATGGGAGCATTCTTGAGATTTACAGCAGATGTCACCTGAAACACTCAAGGCCAGAAAGAAGTGGTGGGATATTGTGACAAGACTGAATGAAATGAATGCTTCACCTAGAATGCTGTACCCAGCAAAACTCACTTTCTGGTTTGACGGAAGAATACATGGTTTCACAGACAAAAACCAGCTCAGAAACCTTACAGACTCAAACCCATGCTTAAGAGAAAAACTGAAAGACCTAATTTAAGACAAGACTAACCAAAAGAAACACCAAATTTTGATATAAAGATGGCATCAAAACCCAGGACAATTCTTTCTCTCAATGTCAATGGACTAAATGCACCAGTTAAGAGACACATCAAAAAAACTCAATCCAACTTTCTGCTGTCTACAAGAAACGCACCTGAATAGTCAGAACAAACAGACTCAAAATAAAAGGCTAGAGGAAAATTATCCAAGCAAACAACACCTAAAAAAGCTGGAGTGGCCATACTAATGTAAGATAATGCAAACTTTATACTCAGGAGGGTTGTAAGGGACAAAGATGGACATTATATATTAATCAAGGGGTATGTAGAGCAGGAAGAAATCACGCTTCTAAACATATATGCACCGAATGAGGGTCCAGCAAAATACTTAATACAATTGTTGACAAAACTAAAAAAAAACATCAAAAACAACACAATAATTGTGGGGGACCTCAACACAACTTTGTCAACAATGGATAGGTCAACCAGACT
>PVKC010046548.1:0-11215 GCA_004027635.1 Crocidura indochinensis
CACACACACACACACACACACACACACACACACACACACACACACACACACACACACATACACACAACGTTTTATGGGCCAGGGAGATTATACAGTGAGTAAGGAACTTACCCTGCATATGACCAACCTACTAGATTTGATCCAAGGCATCCCATATGTTCCCCTGAGCACAATCAGGAGTGATTCCTGAGTGATACGCCAGGAATAACCCCAAGCAAGCCTGGATAGGGTCAAAATATCTTTGATTAATATAAAGTCATTTTATCAGATATGTAAAGCTTAAAAACTGTCAAATAATGATATTTTCTTCTTGAATTCAACATTTTAGTGCTATTGTATTTTTTGTGAATCTTTTTCTTTAAATTCTATATGATCTTAATCATGATTTATGTCTTGTCTGTTATTTAACATTCCTATCTAAAACTTTCTAACCCATCTTTAACTTTTGACAGTTTAAAAGCCTTTGAGAACTATCTTTTATAAATAATATAAAATTAATGTTGTTTAATCAAATGGACATATTTTGTCCTCTATAGAGTTGCTTAAAATATTTGCATTTAAATTCATAATTTTTATGTATTATTTAAAAGTCATGCCCAATTTCTTTATGTGTTTCTTAATTTACTTAGTTCAGAGTTTCTCCAAGAAAGGCCTATAAAAACTAGCCATCAATGTGGTTCTAGCTAAAGGGGGTGATGAAGACTAAAAACCAATTTTTTAGTAAGTTTCCAAGTGACTTTGAAACACAATAATAATTTCACATATGTTTAAGAACTACTTTATTTATGGTCATGATTGAGTTGATATAGCAGATAAGGTGAAAAATACAGTTGGAGGAGAGAGAAAGGGGAGTGTAGTAATTTGATTTTGAAAAACAATAAAAATTTAAGAGATTCCTTAGCTCTCAAGTATTTCAAAGGCATGAAGATTTCATTTTTTGATTTGCAAATCCTGAGCTTTTTAGAATGCTCAGAAGGTGAAACACTACCCTGGTGAAGAAACTTAAGGCCTCACCCAGAAAAGAAAAGGATGGCCTTTTTAAAAAAAAACAAGAAGCTACAGAAGAAGCTATAGAATCATGAAGAGATCATGAAAAGTGCAGAGGAACATGATTATTAAAAGATCATCTATAGAGCAAGGCTTTCTTTTCTTGTGACAACAGCCAGATTAATTTGAAATATGCAAAACTTTAGGCAAACTCATTTAGAAGACTTGTATAAAACTCCTACCAATCAAACCCTGCTTCAATAAATAAGAGAACATATGTGGAAATGAAAACAAATATCCTGCGCATGGAATGGCATGATTAACATAATTAAAATGGCAATACTCCCCAAAGCATTGTACAGATTTAATGTGATTTCTCTAAAGAAACCATGACATTTTTCAAAGAAGTGGATCAAACACTCATTTCTGAAATTCATTTGGAAAAATGAACACCCTCAAATAGCTAAAGAAGTCCTTGGTAAAAGGAATATGAGAGGCATTACTTTCTCCAACTTTAAACTGTATTACAGAGCAATAGTTATCAAAACAGCATGGTATTGGAATAAAGACAGACCCTTAGATCAGTGGAATATGCATGAGTACTCAGAGAATGTTCCAGAGACATACAATCACCTAATTTTTTTATAAAGGATCAAGGAATCCAAAATGGAGCAAGGAAAGCCTCCTCAAATGGTGTTGACACAACTGATTAGACACTTGAAAAAAAGCGAACTCAGACCCCCAGCTAAAACCATATACAAAGCTAAAATCCAAATGGACTAAAGACCTTGATAACAGACCTGAAACTATAAGGTATATAGAACAACATGTCGATAAAACACTCCATGACATTGAGACTAAAGGCATCTTTAAAGATGAAACAGCACTCTCCAAACAAGTAGAAGCAGAGATAAACAGATGGGGCTATATTAAGCTGAGAAGCTTTTGCACCTCAAAGGAAACAGTGCCCAGGCCACAAGAGCCACCCACTGAGTGGGAGAAACTATTCAACCAATACCCATCAGATAAGGGGCTAATATTCAAAGTATACAAGGCACTAACAGAAGTTTACAAGAAAAAGCATCTAATCCCATCAAAAAAAATGGGAAGAAGAAATAAACAGACACTTTGATAAAGAAACAATACAAATGGCCAAGCGGCACATGAAAAATGGTCCACATCACGTATCATCAGGTAGATGCAAATCAAAACAACTATGAGGTACCATCTCATGCCACAGAGATAGGCATAAATCACAATGAATCGTAATAAGCAGTGCTGGCAGGGATGTGGAGAGAAAGGAAATCTGATTCACTGCTAGTGGGAATGCCGTCTAGTCCAATCTTTATGGAAAGCAATATGGAGATTCCTCCAAAAGCTGGAAATCGAGCTCCCATATGATCCAGCTATACCACTCCTAGGGATAGACCCTAGGAACACAATAATGCAATATAAAAATCCCTTCCTCACACCTATATTCATTGCCAAACAATTAACATTAGCCAGATTCTGGAAAAACCAAGATGCCCTTCAACAGATGAATACCTAAAGAAACTGTGGTGCATATACACAATGGAATATTATGCAGCTGTCAGGAGCTATGAAATCATGAAATTGTTCTATACAGGGATGTACATAGATGGAATCTATTATGCTGAGTAAAATAAACCAGAGGGGAAGAGATATAAACAGAATAGTCTCCCTCAGCTATGGGTTTTAAGAAAATACAAGACATTTTTACAATAATCCTCAGAGACAATGAGAGGAGGGCTGGACTGTCCAACTCATGACATGAACCTCAACACAAAGATTGGTGAGTGCAGTTAGAGAAATAACTACACTGAGAACTATCATAACAATGAGTGAGGGAAGTATAAAGCCTGTCTAGAATATAAGTGGTGGTGAGATGGAGAAGAGGGAGATTTGGGACATCGATGATGGGAATGTTGCACTGGTGAAGGGGGTGTTCTTTACATGACTGTAACCCAACTACAATCATATTTGTAATAAAGGTGTTTATATAAAGATGTTAACATAAAAAAAATCTCCTCCCAGGTGGTGTGTCGGTGGGGTTGTCCCCTCCTAGATGGGGTCCCAAGTTTTCCCCGCCCTTCCCCCAGCTCTGAGGTGGTAAGGGCGTAGGGTGTGGGCCAGGTGGATCCTGTTTTCTGGCTCTCTCTCTATCCTGTCTTGAGTTGCAGGCTGGGTCTACCCATGCGGACGGCCTGCTCTCTAACTTGGGTGTACTGGGGGCCTTGATAGGCTCCTAGCTGTCCCCTCTTCGACCCCTGGCCTCCAGGCCTTCTGGGGTGGCAGCCCAGGGGGCCAGACCAGGTGGGTGTCGGGGGGGGTTGTCCCCCCCTAGATGGGGGTCCCCGCGCGTACTGCTTATATTAAGAATATTCCCAATCCTCATGTTATTATTTGTTTATCCAGAATGTCTATTTGTTCTGCCCCTTCCCATTCTCCTATAAAGCTTATTTTTTACTCCTTTACTCTTACCCTCCTAAACACCACTGCCCACATTAATCTTTTTAACTTCATTCCTTCACAATCCTAATCATAGACCAATACTATGCATTGTGTTTAACAACCCCGAACTATTTCAAAAGACATACAATGAACACGAATTTCTTTCAAATATTCTATGTGTTTTTTCTTTGACATTTGTAAATCTTACTAAATATTCTCTTGATAGAGATGATCCTAACCACTTTTTTCCTTCTCTTTATGAGTTGTTCTATGAGCAATTCTGGTGATAGATTGCCCCAGTTAATGCTTTTGATTGAACCATGTCATTGAGTTTCTTGGGCTTGTTCATGTGCTCCCCATGTTAGTCAATAACACCACGTGGCATTGTTCCTTTTTTGCATAGGCACATTAAAATGGGAAAATACTATACATACAAATAAGATCTTATTTAATAGAGATTGGAACACACAAATCATGTAGTGTAAAGGGACCTTATACCCTGAACACTGACTTAATGACCTCGCACAGGCCTCAGAAGAAAGGGCATTATCCATTGAACTCTGAACCATGGAAGTCATCTACGAAACATCCAAGTTCTCTATAACATCACCAGGAAGTAATCCTCTATCACAGAAGACCCTACCACTGCTCAGACATCAAACTGCTCAGAAGAGTCTTCCCTTAACACTGAGAAGATTAACAACAACAAGAACCTGCTTACAGGATAGGGCTTCATGCATAGCCCTTTAATTACGAGGTGAGGCAGGAGGATGCTCCACATCCTGACTTCAATGCAGCATATGCAGATTCAAGGATCTTTGACACAGAAACATGATACCAACAACAGAGACTGTGTAAAAAATAAAAGTGTGTTGGCACTGCAATGTATTGGATTGGACTATCTAGCTTGCCTGGAACCTAGAGTTGGTCTTATGGCAGGAAACTTCAGGGATAGGGTCTCTATGTATTTAGGTCAAGGTTATTTCTTTCCATGCCCCTCATATTTTGGTGGGCCTATGCAAGCAACAATTGCCACTCTAACACCGTTTTTTTACTGTGCTCCTTTGACTCTAATCCTTACAAAAAACCCACTTAAATTTTTGAGGTTAACTTAAACTAATATGCATGTACATGGAAATGTTAAAAAAATAGTATACCTCTAATGTTTAAGGAGTTATATAAGTTTTATGGCTATAGATAGCCTTGTGTGCTATTAAGAAGCATTATAATATATATAATTATATAATATTATAATTTGGGGTCTTGAAAAACATTTGTAATTGTTTTTTCAAGTAATTGTACATGGATTCTGTTTTATTTATCTTAATGTTCATTGGCCGAAAATTCAAAGTTAACATATCAGCAAGGGGACTTCTTCTGAGAATTATGTTATGAGTGACTTTCCTTCCACTGTAACCCTATCTTGTCCTCTTTCTTTGCATCTTTGGTCTCATAATTAAAAAAATATTAAAAAATAATCTCCTCCCAAAAGCCTTTGGGGGTTTGTACTTAAAGTTCTTATGCTCCCTTAAACATGTATCTAGCTTAATTGCCTCAATGTCTCTGCTTTTTCCACTCTGGAGAAGCCCATGTTCTCTCTTGAAGTCATACTTCTTGCATTTTTTTTGTTTGTTTGTTTTTTGGGCCACACAAGTAACGCTCAGGCGTTACTCCTGGCTATGCGCTCAGAAGTTGCTCCTGGCTTGGGGGACCATATGGGAACTGGGGGATAGAACTGCGGTCTGTCCTAGGCAAGCGCAGACAAGGCAGGCACCTTACCTCCAGCGCCATAGCCCAGCCCCCTCTTGCATTTTTTTATACTCACAGCTTTCTATGTATTTTTTCCAATAAAAACTATCTTGTTTCAAGGGGTGGGGCAGGGTAGGTGGAGCTGAGTGTTAGTTCTGAATAGGAAATAGGCTTGCTTTGCTTATGGCTAACTTGATACAATTCCCAGCATCACAGTCAGTTCCCTGAGGCCACCAGGAAAAATTCCTGAATGCAGGAATTCAGAGGAGTATAGAGCCACTGAGCATAACTAGGTGTGGCTTATCAACAATGACAGAATATAAAACAAAACAATGAAGCTCTTTTACTTAACTTTTTTTGTTTGTTTGTTTGGTTTGTGAGGGTTTTTTTTGTTTTTGTTTTGTTTTGTTTTGTTTTGTTTTGTTTTGGCGACATTCGGTGTCATTCTGGAGTTACACTTGGCTCTGCACTCAGAAATCGCTCCTGGCTCTGGGGTCCATATGAGATGACAGGGATAAAACCAAATCCCTCCTGGGTCAGCCATGTGCAAGGAAAATGCCTTATCACTGTGCTGCCACTTTGGACCCTTACTTAAAATATTTGCATCCTCTGAAATTTTTTTTGACGGAAGGTGATGAGCATAGAATGTTTGTGCTGAGGTTAGTACTGTTCTTCCTTTCCTTCAAAGAGCAATTTCTTGCTTCAGCCTGAGTCTATGGTTCCTGGAAAAATCAGGTGACAAGGATCATCGCCATATCATGCAGAGCAATGTATATTTCAGGCACAGCTTGATGACTGCCTTGTGGGGCTTGCGGGACATGAGTGCCCTTGTCATGTAGTTGCTCATTGCAGATTTGCTGGCTATGACACAAACCGGCTATTTCCCAATGTGCAGGTAGCCAAGAAGGGCCAAGTAGAGAGGTAGAGGATCTCTTTTCTTTGTCTACTTCCTTCTCTCACTGTTTTGGTAGTATTTTCAGCTTAGATTTTGTAGTATTTGGGAAAGTGGCTGTATAGCTAAAATTTCTTGCAGTTTCTTTTTAGTTCCGTTGTTCTGTAAAATAAGTAATTGTGTGTACATACTCTAAGACCCTATCACTAAAATTTTTAAAGAGGTAGCATTTATTGGGGTTACTCTGTTGGGACAGGCCTTTAGCCTATAGAATTTGAAGAAGTGGCAGTATATCTGTTAGAATTCTATAGAATCAATGGGTCTACTTCAGAGGTGGAAAAATGATATAGAACATAATTTGATATTTTTTCCTGTAAATGCCAAGGTATTTCAGACTTGCTAGCCTATTGCATATTTTTCTTTTTTAATAATATCTTTATTTATACACCATGATTATAAACATATTTGCAGACCTTTAATGGAGCTAGAATTTATTAAAGAACTCCTTCTTTCTGTTGCCAAAGATATGTGTCCAGATAAGGTCAATTTATTAAGTACCTACAATTTATTTATTAAGGACCTACAATTACACAAAAGATTGAAGAAATGGGAGACAATTTGCATCAGCATTTGCAAAGTTTCACTTAAAAACTTTCATATTTTTTCTTGGCACTTGATGAAAGCAATGATGTTTATGATTCTGCAAAACTTCTAATTTTTATTAATGGAACAAATGATTATTTCGAAGTCACCGAAGAGCTTGCTGCACTGCAAAGCATCAAAGGAACAACTACAAGCAAGGATATCTATGAAAAGGTTTGCCAAACTAGTTTGAAGCTGAATTGGGCTAAACTAGCCAGTGTGACAACTGATGGTGCTCATAGCATGATAAGAAAGGAGTAATTGCTCACATTAACCAAGAGATGGACAAAAATAACCATTTTCATCCAATAGTTA
Organism: Crocidura indochinensis; assembly: GCA_004027635.1. Classification (NCBI taxonomy): domain Eukaryota; kingdom Metazoa; phylum Chordata; class Mammalia; order Eulipotyphla; family Soricidae; genus Crocidura; species Crocidura indochinensis. The sequence continues at coordinate 7,058 of PVKC010046548.1, forward strand.
CACACTGCTTCATCCACAACAAGTACTGTGTTGTAAATCACTGAAGTGGAACTCTGTTATGAAAATTGTGGTAGCTTGTGTTGAATTCATTAGAGCTCATGCACTAAACCACATAAAATTTCAGGAATTGTTGTCTAAGCTAAATGTGGACTATGAAATGTTCTGTATCACAGAGAATCCCATTGGCTGAGTAGAGGGAGAGTTTTGAAATGTTTCTATGAGTTACTTCCACAGATTACTACTTTTCTGGTTTCAAAAGACAAAGATTATTCAGAACTCAATGATATAGAATGGAAATGTCACCTTATCTTTCTGACAGGTGTAACAGAGCTACTCAACAATTCTAATGTGCAACTTCAAGGAAAGGGAAACTCACCTGTGAAATGCAATCACATGTCAAAGCATTTGAAGTAAAATTACCACCAAACAAGTGAAGGAGGAAATCTTCTGCCATCTCCCTACAACTCAAAAATCTGTTGGGGGAAAAACTAATTCTTGCATTTCCAAACAAAACATGTCTGGATTCACTGGAAATATTGCAAAGGGAATTCCAAATTAGATTTAAAGGATTTCATTTCCAGGAACAGGACATACTGATTTTCCATAACCCATTTTCTATTGATATTGAAAATGTGGATACAATTTACCAAATGAAACTAGCTGAACTGCAGAATTCAGTTATTCAATTCAAGACCCACTCAATTCAAGCAGCCTTCTTAATTTTTATGCATCTCTCCGCTTTGAGACATATCTTCATCTCAGAAACAATGCACTCAAAATGACAACCATCTTTGGTAACACTTATGTCTGTGAACATTAGAATGAAATATTAGGGGCCCAGTAGATAGCATGGAGGTAAGGTGTTTGCCTTTCATGCAAAAGGTCATCGGTTCAAATCCTGGAGCCCCATATGTTCCCCTGTGCCTGCCAGGAGCAATTTCTGAGCATGGAGCCAGGAGTAACCCCTGAGTACTGCTGGGTGTGACCCAAAAACCAAAAAAAAAAAAAAAAAAGAATGAAACATTAGAAATTTCCCACCAAATCAAGACTAAAGGATGCACACTTGCATAATTTCTTATGACTAGCAGTGATAACCATGAATCAGGACATTGACTATCTCATTAGTCAAAAGACCCATATTTCCCATCAAAATGCTGGTAAGTTTGTTGGTTTAATTTTACTTCATTTCAAAATTTGCATTTGTTCCCTTTTTGTTTCTTCAATTCAAAATCAGATATATGCATTGTGCATAGGAATTTGTAATTTTTGTTTGTACTATAGTCAGGACCTTTAATGATATGAGGAACAGTGAACTGACCCCCTGTTTAAAATGTTTGAAGATTGCTGCCCCTGATGGACTGTGGTTTCATCCCAAATGACTCTCCAAGCCAGGAGTGATTTCTGAGCTCATAGCCAGGAGTAAACCCCTGAGTGTCACTGGGTGTGGCCAAAAAATTTCAAAATTATTTACGATCAGAAATATTTGATTTGTGTACATATATATGATTTGTATATATATTTGTATACATGAGATAAACTGTTTCTATGTTATATATATGTATATATAACTGTTTCTATGTTATATATATGTATATATATGTTATATATATAACATAGAAACAGTTTATCTCATGTATACAAATTCTGAATGCAAAAGTTTATTTGATGCTAAAGGGTCATGTCCCACAGTTTGAGGAGTAAAGATCTAGTTCTTACAATAGATTAAATGAGTATGAGGGTCAGGTGTAATTTTGAAACCAACTGCTCACAAGGACAGATGTATGCAGGCTTTTGGCTTCAAGGAGTTTGAGTGGAATTAATAAGGCATATAAGCTTTTAAGCTTCTGTACAGACTTTCAGAATGTTCAATACATCTATACTCTCTTGTTTCCCATATTCTACACTGAAAACTCAAATGTGGTTTGTTTATTATGGACACTGGCCATTGTCCATTTTTTTATATAACTTTTTGATTTTCTAGAATACCTTATTCTCTTAGGACATGTCTCGTGTCTTGTCAGTTATCTTTCTTGGTATTATTTTCTGTGTTTTCCTTGTCCTTCTGACTTATAAATATGGAATATTTATTACTCATTTACAAGCATGTACCATTTTGTGTTGCTTAGGAGCCACTTTATGCCCTCCCTCAAAAGGAAAAGATACCTCATCTTTGTCCAAGGACCTTCCCTGTTCATTTCCTTGATAACCTCAATTTTTTTGTTGTTTGCTTTTTGGGCCACTCCAGTGATGCTCATGGATTACTCCTGGCTATGCTCTCAGAAATCACTCTTGACTTAGGGGATCATATGGGATGTCAGTGGATCAAACTGGGTCCATCTTAGGTCAGCCACATCCAAAACAAATTCCTACATCTATGCCACCTCTCCAGCCCCAACCTCAAATATTTTGCCAGAAGTTAAGGATTGCTTTTTTTTTTTTTTTTTTGGTTTTTGGGCCACACCCGGTGATGCTCAGGGGTTACTCCTGGCTATTCGCTCAGTAGTCGCTCCTGGCAGGAACGGGGGACCACATGGGAAGCCCGGGAATAGAACCGCGGTCCGTCCTAGTTTAGCGCAGGAAAGGCAGGCACCTTACCTCCAGCGCCACTGCCCGGCCCCCAAGGATTGCTTTTCTTTGGAGAATGACCAATCACTTTCTTTGTTTCTTCTATGTGAATGAGATTATCCAAGATTTGAATTTACTCTCTGCGTTATTTCACTTCAAATGATATTCTCAGGGACCAGAAAAATAGCACAGCAGAAGAACATTTGGCTTGCATGCAGCTGACCCAGTACAGAACCACTGGGTTTTATTCTTGGCATTCCATATGGTCTCCTTATCCTGCCAGGAGAGATTTCTGACTGTAGAACTAGAACTCTACTGGATGTGGCCTCAGGGACCCAGGCTAATGGTTCTAGCCACGCGCTCTCTCTTGCCTCTGTTGCCATGGACATGCGGGAGCCTGGCTAATGGTTGCAGCCCATCAGAAAATAAACTCACTTAATCTTTTTGTTTGGGCCTCTGTCTCTTCATTTATCTGGCGGAACAGCGGAATTGGGGTATTTCGAACCCTAACCGTATCTAAATAGTTTCTTTCAAATAGAGTACAATATCTTTTTACATTCATAAAATTATTTATGCAATATAAAAATTAGTTAGATTCTTACCTATTACTATTTTTGTTTAGTGTCCACACTTAGCAACCTTTTATTTAAGTCATTAATTCAAGTTAATGTTGTGAGGATCTAAGATATTAGGGTTGAGTTTCTTTTACATGAAAATGCCAATTACTTCAGTTCCAAATTTTATAGAACCTATCTTATTATTATTAAATATTCTTGCGAAATATTGGTTAACAGTATAAGTTTGGATTCATTTGAGTTTTCCTGTGCTGTTTTGTTTCTTAATATAAGTGATATACTGTTGTTATTGTTTTGCAATATAACTTTTTTTTTTATTTTTGGACCATACCTAGTGTTGCTCAGGGGTTATTCCTGAATCTATGCTCTTCTTGTGGACTTGGGGGGAGGCATGTCAGATGACTAGAGATTGAAAACCTAGGTTGGTTGCATCAAGGTAAACACCTGCCTCATTGTGCTACGTTATGGCACCCTGCAATATAATTTTACATCAGGGCATCTGCTATGTTCTGTTTTGTTCTTTTGTTTAGGATATCTTTAACTATTTGATATCTTTCATTGTTTAATATAATGTGGGGAACCGAAATTGTTCCCCCCAGCTATTTGGACTTTGACTGAACCTCAGGCTTGAAGAGGAACCAACAGTTGCTTAAGCTCAGCCAACAGGAGACTCTGCAAAGACAAATTTAGACTAAACAAAGGACCTGGCATAACCAGGATCTGTGCCTGCCTTGTTCCGGCTCTCGCTGTAGTCAATCTTTAGCTCATGGCCATGAGATCTTTACTATAGGCTTTATAGTTAATTTTGCAGTACTGAAGTGTTTAGTTATGCACAGCTATGAAAAATAATTTGAAGGTCAGGGTATGCGCAAACAACCTCCCATATCCTGGCTCCCCCATTTTCCAGACATACCATCTGCCTGTGTACGTGATAAACATGCTCTGCTCAAGGTTCGTTCTCATTAAATGTTTTAAATGTGTCTTGTCATGTTGCCATTGGTCAAAACCTGGTTCTTTG
>PVKC010046549.1:0-11212 GCA_004027635.1 Crocidura indochinensis
TTTGTTCCTCATAGATAGCCTATCCCTGCTCATCTGTCCCAATCAGTTCTGGATTTGTGACTTTACTGGACCCTTTACTCTGAGTTCCTGTGTCTCTCTAAATCTCAGTCATGCTCTATCTTAATGCATTTACTAAGAATGAAAGATTGTGAAAAATTATTTGAGTATCCATTAGATATCACATCAACTTGGTTTTTGTTTTGTTTTGTTTTTGGGCCACTCCCGGCAGTGCTCAGGGATTATTCCTGGCTATCTGCTCAGAATAGCTCCTGGCAGGCACGGGGGACCATATGGGACTCCGGGATTCGAACCAACCACCTTAGGTTCTGGATCGGCTGCTTGCAAGGCAAACGCCACTGTGCTATCTCTCCAGGCCCTCAACTTGATATTTTTTGAACATGGAAAAGTTGCTCTTAGAGGGCTTATCTCTTATTTTGTGATATAACTAATTTAACTTGTTTTTAAGTGAATTATTGGTATATAGCAAAATGGAAATGAGAAGACAGAGAACAAGACTGGCAATTAGAAATGATGTCTGGCATTCGATAGCTAAGAAAAGGAAAGGGGCGTGGGAGATAGCATGGAGGTAAGGTGTTTGCCTTTCATGCAAAAGGTCATCGGTTCGAATCCCGGTGCCCCATATGGTCCCCTGTGCCTGCCAGGAGCAATTTCTGAGCATGGAGCCAGGAGTAACCCCTGAGCACTGACGGGTGTGACCCAAAAACCGAAAAAAAATAAAAATAAAAAAAATAAAAATAAAAATAAATAAGAAGAAAGGGAAAATTATAAAAAGGATATATGGTCATGCTCAAGTAAAGCAACACACAGGAGTTTTCAGAATTTATGCAATGAACAGTACTGAGACTATGAATTATGAACTGCTTATTTTTGAAGACAGATATAAATCAGTTGAGAGGCATGCAGAATTTATATGGCATTTTAGTATTTAATTTTCTTCTAAAATGGTAACCATAAAAAAGGACAACATGGAAGAAATGTAGCTGTATGAAACATTCTGAATTATTTATTCTGCTTGTAAATGACTATTAAGTGGATTTTTAATTGAACTAACCTGATCTAAATTTAAGCTTAAAAATTTAAGCTTAAAACTTTGTCAATAGGGCCCGGAGAGATAGCACAGCAGTGTTTGCCTTGCAAGCAGCCGGTTCAGGACCAAAGGTGGTTGGTTCGAATCCTGGTGTCCCATATGGTCCCCCATGCCTGCCAGGAGCTATTTCTGAGCAGACAACTAGGAGTAACCCCTGAGCACCGCTGGGTGTGGCCCCAAAACCAAAAAAACAACAACAACAACTTTGTCAATTGTCTCCTTGTCTTGTTGGATATGAAACAATTTGATTTAATTTATATCATTCAAAATATGATCTCTCTTTTTTATGTAGTTGAATTATTTTTTTTTATTTGGTTTAAATCATCTGACCTTGTAGCTGACACAACAGGGAAGGGATAAGGCTTAATGCTCTTATTGAAAAATAAACTTTCTTATTTATAATGACATACACCTGGAACCTCTATACTGTCATAGAACAATAATTAATTAAAGCACAAAACAGATTTTTAGAAAACAGTAAGTCTCTTATCCTTGAGATTGCTTTTATACATTTCTAAAGACCTTTCATATACTACTAGATATACAAATGAGATTATTATTTACATATAAAAATAATGTATATTGTGATATATATAAATATCAAATAATATAAATATGTATTCTGTTATATTGATTTTGTAATATATAAAATTATATATATGTAAAATCTATATATGAAATATATGAAATTATGAAGTATATATTATAGGTCCACACTCAGCAGTGCCCAGACATTACTATTGGCACTGTACTTAGTAAATACTCCTGGCAGTTTTAGGGGAGCCTGAGGATCAAACCTAGGTTGGCTGCATGCAAGGAAAATACTCTATCTGCTGCATTATTGTTCCAGCCCCTGTTTTGTTTTAACACAAACAAAAAGGATGAGAAAATATTTTAGAGCTACCTATAGTTAGCAGCAAATGCAGAACAGATCCAGAAGTCAGAACCAATTTTTTTTTTCAGTTTTTGGCTTTTGGTTTGGGGGCCACACCCAATGACTCAAGGGTTAATACTGGCTATGTGCTCAGAAATCGCTCCTGGCTTGGGGGATCATATGGGTCCCCGGGGATCGAACTGAGGTTTGTACTGGATAAGCCCTGTGAAGGGCAAATGCCCTACCACTGTGTTATTGCTCCAGCCCCAAGGTTTTTTTTTTTAATTAAGTTATATTTTGATCATGATTAGAACTTTATTTAAACACTGTAACTTACAAAGTTGTTCATAATACAGCAATACAGTTGCTTCAGATTTTCAATGTTCCAACACTGAGATTTTCCCTCCTCCAATGTCCCCAGATTCCCTCCCACCCCCAAGTCTACCCCCTTAGGAGGCACAAAATAATATATTCTATATTGCTTGTTACAACATATTTTCACAATGTTCTTATTAAATTCATCGTCTGAGGATTTACAGAGCTGTTCAGTGCTAGTTGAACCTGTGTTTTTTTTTTCTTTTTTGGGGAGTATTGTTGTTTGTTTGCTTTCATTCAGCTCAGTGGGCTTCTAGGCGACTTATTGAAGTAGCTGTACTCCTAGGCTGTCAGTACTATGAAATTTGAAGCTGTCACATGGCCACGCACATGCTTCAGGAGCTTGCCATCTCTCAGAGATTAGTCATGGAGCTGGGCTATCTGAACACCAAAGGAAGTTGGTGTTGGGGAAATACTGGACCCCCCAGTAGGATGGGAACTGAGCCCACATCTATCCCAAAGAAGATTCAGAGATCTGGGCCTAGAAACCTGTGACTACAAAGTCACAGCATCTTTTCAAAATCAGCCTCATATCTAGCTAAGCTTTTCATTTTCTTAACACCAGTTTGGAGCTAACTTTTAACTCTTCTTTATTTTAATCTCTTCTCTCTCAGCTCATTGTCCTCTTAACTTCATTATTAAGAGCCCCTTAGCTCTGTAGAAATGTTCCTTGACTTCTCTTTTCTTCTTCCATCTTCACCCAACCAGTCTCAATTCCAGATTTGAGTTCCTTGTAGACCTTATAGTTGTATAATGAAAATGTGTGTAATTGTGCTCTGTATTTCATTTTGGGGGTCTGAGGATACAGTGCTGCTTGAGTCATGGGGTATTATGGATTCCCCAGGCTACCTTGACTATACTAAGGAATCCTCAGGTCTGCCCCTAGCAATGCAGACAGCACATGCTGCCAATCACAAGGCCCTTGTACTATATTATATTAAATATTTTGTTTTGGTTTAGTTTTTTGGGCCACACCTAATATGTTTAAGGGTTTTCTCAGGAATCACTCCTGGCAGTGCTTTTGGGACCATATATGGAACCAGGATTCAGAATGAGTCATGCACCATAAACCATGGTCAGCTATATGCAAGGCAAGCACCTTAACATCTATATTATCTCTCCAGTTCTATACCTTTTTTAAATATATTTTAGCAAATTGTTATTTTAAGCATTTTTCCCATGTGAAATCCATTTAAGTATTAATATTTTCTATTGACATTATCAGTTCATGTTATGCCTGGTAGCAAGCTTGTGGAAGATAATTTTATCATTAAATGATTAAAATTGATCATAATGCTTGGTAGAAATTACTTTTATTCTGATTCTCAATACAGTTTCAGGAACACAGAGTTATTGGCAGTAATTATTGCATCTCATCAAAGACCACATTTTAATACTCTAATAGGCTAATAACACTAATGGGTGTTGTTTCTGAAACCTTTCCTCCACTGCTAAAAATTTTATTAATTAGAATCCCATTTATAGTAAATGACATATATGTAATTTCCATAACTCTGAGCATAAGAGGAAATGTCCTCATAATTTTGCAGTGTAGGCCAGGACACAGCTGATCATGAGAAATGAAATGCCAAAGCCTTTCCTTCTACCTTTTGGAGGAAATTCTTATTTTCTTAGCTGTCCCATGAACCTGTTTTATAACCTGTCTAGCTCTTCTACAGATCCAGTAGTTCCCAGAAGAGGATTTTAATTAAATCAGCTTGAATATTTATGGAGATTGGGTTGTGAAGGGTTGGGCTAAAAACCTTATGAACATAATATTAAATAGAAGAAGAATAAGTATCCACAAGGGAAAGCAATAATGTTAGCAATGAGATGGACAGACATAGCATGCCTGCATTCACCTGAAGTATATAAAAATAACAATAACAACATAGTAACATAGTATGAGAATAATACCCAAGTACAGTATAAATGATGAGGGGGCAAGTACAGTGAAGACAGAGAAGGGGCCATTATGATCAATAACACTTTGAATTGATTACTTTGGACAAGAACTGGAAGCTGAAAGGAAGTAAAGTGACATCCATGATATCCTTTCAATAACAGTGTTGCAAAGCATGGTACCTAAAAGGAAAAAATGGGAGTAGAGACAGAGAGACAAAGGGGGAGGGAGAAAGAGAAGTGTCTATCATAGAAGTAGATTGTGGGAGAAGACAAGACAGAATGGGGAAAAATTGGTGGCAGGAAATGAACGCTGATGAAGAGATGGGTGTCGGAACATGGTATAATTAATTCATTACCAATAGCTTTTTAACTCCGAATCTCATGGTGATTTAGTAAAGAAAACTTTTTTCAAATGTTAGTTCCCATAGATTTTTATAACAAGTCAACATTGCAGACATTCATATTGTACCACGCCCTCTGCCAAGCTCCTCGCATGCATTGTTGCCTTTAGACCTTGTAGCAACTTCTCCAGATGTGAATCTTGTTAGCATCTTGTTAGCATAAAGGAAACTGAGAGTTAAGTGGTTGGTGCAAAACCCAAACACAAAGTCAGATGTATCTCATTGAACTTGATGCTCTTATCTACAGTATTTGGTTCCCAAAATCCAGTAATTTTCTAGGTATTTAATAGAAATGAGGATTTAATTTTCTTTCCTAGACTCTACTTTAAGAAAAACTATACCATCATTAGTTCAGTTCATTCTACTTGACTTTTTTTGTACTGTTGGTCTTTCTTTGCTGAAATAATTTGGCTTTTTAATGGAATGACCTATCGGTGTACTGATTTCCTAGCATGAAGCAATAAGTGCTGATGCAATATTAAACTTTGCCTTTTAAAGTTTCATATGAAAACTCAAAGTATAAATCAACACTTTAATAATAGATTTGTGAAGTTAGTAATGCTTGAAAAGAAAAAAAAGGTACTTTCTTTTCTAATGTTCTTAATTACAAAGCAGTTATGTGAACCTGTCCCAAATTACATGTCTATATGTATATAATGGATCTAATCTTCCGCTTTCCCAAACTAAACTTTCACAAATATTTTCCATTCTGATATGGATCATATAGTAATGAAGTCAGATTTAGATTAGTAACTAAATATTCATGATTAAGTATTATATTATAACAAAGGTCAATTTAGTGGACAAACATTTTAAATTAATTGGTTACCATCTGTTAGGTTCTGCAGTGTCAGTTCTATCCACCCACAAATTACATTTGCCTCATAAAAAAAGATGGCAATATTTACATGCTGTATTTTGTTGTACACAACATCTGGAATGTTTCTTTCTGATTTAAAAATAAAAATAAACTCTTAATGTGATGCAGTACTTTTGAAACGTTGTTTCGGTTGTCCACTTTGAAAAGAGGAATCTTTTTTTATTTTATTTTGGGAGGGGGGCATACCAATGATGCTCACGGGTTACTTCTGGCTATGCATTCAGAATTCACTCCTGGCTTGGGGGCCATATGGGATCCTGAGGATCGAACTCAGGTCTGTCCTGGGTCAGCTGTGTGCAAGGTAAACAAACGCCTTACCGTTGTACTATCGCTCTGGCTCTGTAAAGAGGAATCTTTTAAAAATAAATTCCAGGGGCCCCGGAGATAGCATGGAGGTGTAAGGCGTTTGCCTTTCATGCAAAAGGTGATCAGTTCGAATCCCGGTGCCCCATATGGTCCCCCGTGCCTGCCAGGAGCAATTTCTGAGCATGGAGCCAGGAGTAACCCCTGAGCACTGCCAGGTGTGACCCAAAAACAAAAACAAACAAAATAAATAAATAAATAAATAAATTCCAGTGCTTGCCATAATTTAAAAAATGTCATCTTGACCAGAGGCATAAATTCTCCTCAGCATGTAAATGCCTCACTTACTTTGGATATACATAAGCATAAGACACACTTGTTTTAAAGAATGCCAAGAAAACATGAGTTCTTTGGTATCTTGATTAATAATTAACTGTTCTGTTCTGCAGGGAACAGTGTCTGGGGAGAAGTAGTTGGGCAAGAATGTGGCAAGAAATGACAGACTTTTAATTCTTTGATTGTTGAAGGAGAAAGGGAAAAAGTTACTAAATTTACAGATATGGTGTGGAGATCTAGTCATTCATGTAATGAACAACTTACAAAAGATAAACTTAAAACTTAAAGATAAAACTTAAAAAAGATAACTTTTTTATCCTGTTCCAAGTCGTGTTCTAAGGGAACAAGCAGTTAACAAAATGATCCTTTAATTTCCTGGAACTTAAATTCTGAGTTGCTCATCTGCTGTCTGTACCCTCATATCACCCATCGATCTAACTGCTACTGTCAAGTACACATCACTGACTTGAATGAATTATAAAACTGCTCTTAGTCTAAGACTATTCAGGCATCAGAATTTTTTTGTTTGTTTTTTGTTTTGTTTTTGTTTTTTGGGTTATGCTCAGGGGTTACTCCTGGCTATGCGCTTAAGAAATCTTGCTCCTGACGTGGGGGACCATATGGGATGCTGGGGGATCGAACCATGGTCCGTGCTGGGTCAGCCACGTACAAGGCAAAGGTCCTACCACCACAGCACCACTCTGGCCCCATCATCGAATATTTTTAGTCTCAAGGTTGTATTGCTTTGTTCTGTTCTTTCTGCAATTTCTGATTATTTCCTTGGAGATGGCTCTTCTGGATAGTCTTCCTCTGTCCCCTTGTCAGTTCATTTGGTGTCACTTTACAAGAAGTGCAAAACTTAAATTACTGGGACTCAGTTGACTTATGGTTAAAATTGCCCTTTGTCTTTCTCTCCGAGGAGGTCTATTATACCTATTTCCTCTTGTTTACTTTTTCCTCTTAATTGCTTACTTGATGTTTGTGGGAAATATTTCTTAAAGCAAAATTCCTAGGGTTCTTGCTTTTCCCTAATTTTATCTGTTCATTGATTATTTTTCTTTGATAAATATTTGAGAATGCCCTTGGCATTGTGGACAGGTCTTTATCATCATTACCACATCCTTAAGAAAAAATTTAACTCTGTACATTAGTGTATTAATCTGCTTTGAGTAGCTGATACTATTGTCAGGCTTACAATTTATTAGATGGACCTAATTAGATACATTGTCATAATCAGCTGATGGCACTTGATGATGTACTTATAATCTAGTTTATAATGAACTGTCATTAGTCATTATAGAGGACAGGAAATGCATCTATGGTCCTCCTAAGTCTCATCATAATAGAGAGTGAACCTTGATTTTAATCACTTAATCAGAATATGGGAAAGAATGTATTTCACATTACTTTAAGCAACTTTTGTCTTTACGAGGGGAGTAGAGAGAGGAGGGAAATGGGGGAGGAAAAAGAAAGATCCTGAGAAAGTAAGTCGTAAAAGTATGGGCATCCCTTATTCTGAATTTTTGCTGGTCAATCAACTTGCTCTGCTTATATAAACATCTCTAAAGAAATCTAAATCTCCTAAATTTACTAAGAACAATAATAGAACATATAAATAATTCATCTTTTTTGAGATCTTTCTGTGTAAGTAGCATTTGTCTGTGATTTTCTTTATATATATGATTTCTGAGACTCAAAAATACAGATCTATGATTTTATAAGTAGTTAATATTACAAGTGATATATGGTCTCCTTTTTTGTCTTGTTTCAAACTATCTAAAAGTGAAAGTTTGGTTCATATCTTTTCTACATTTTTTAGTCATCACTTTGGGTGAGACTATAGATATATGCCAAAATACAACTAAGATATTTAGAAATACCACACTTGAAATGACTTTGGAAATCTTATTCTTTTTAAATAGTAACTATCTTTCTATATATGAATTATGGAAAGAGGAATAAAAGTAAGCTAAAATTTTTCTACATAAAATTATGAAGTTGAGGGCCTGGAGTGGTGGTGCAAGCAGTAGGGTATTTGCCTTGCACACGCTAACCTAGGGCAGACCGAGGTTTGATCCCCCAGTGTCCCATATGGCCTCCTAAACCAGGAGCAACTTCTGAGCACCTATCCAGGGAGTAATTCCTGGGGGTCACTGGGTGTGGCCCAAACCCCCCCAAAATAAAATAAGATTATGAAGTTGAATATTCTCAATAAAGATTAAAGCAAAATATTCATTCAGATAAGCTCATTTCAGTATATATATTGAATATATATATTGCACTCTATATTCAATATATATATATTGCACAATATATATATTGCACTATATATTCAATATACATTGAAGCTATACCATTCTTTAAGCTAGTGGCTCACAAAATTTTTCTACCTCTCTAGTCTGAGGAGCAATCTATGAACCAGCAGTCAAGCTTACCAGTGGGTTCAACCTTCATGTATCTACATGTGTACCTAAGTATAGGGAGCTGTGGTTCAAAACCACTGCTCTGTTTAGCATGTAAGAATGGAAAATCAGTGTCATGCTTGAAAGAGAAACTTTAATCAATAGGAAATGTGCATTGAAAATAATGCTCCACTGATTATGATAGATTTTTATCACTGCTTTATGGGAAAAATAATTTCATTTTCTTAATTTGAAAATTACTTTGCATGAGCTCACAAAGGAAAACTTTTTTTTCTACTGTAAAGATTTCTTTGGGATATGTGGAAATTTTGTTTCCTTAGAGTTTAGAGATAATGCTTAGAGATTAGATAACATTTAGAGATTAGTAGGAGATGTTTTTCCCCATGATAAAAAAAAATCTTACCTCTTGAAAAAACAATAACTGTCCATGAAATATGTAAGATGAGAGACACACTGAGTTTCAAATCCTGGATTAAGTTTCAGTTTAGACCTGTTTTCCAAAAACCACATCTAAGTTTTCTCCCCATGGGGAGCATGGCACAACTGCCTTTCAATTGAATTTGCACATTTGAAGAATGCATGTAAATAAATAGACAAGTGAGTAAACGTCAAGACTGATCTTTCCTTAGTTTTATTTTTCTTTTCTTTCATCTTTCTCAAAGATAAGTTACCTAATCTTCCTTAAATGATGTTTGGGCCTGAGAGATAGTATAGGAGGGAAGGTTCTTGCCTTGCACAACAATGACCTCAATCAATTCCTGGCACAGCATAAAATCTTTGGAGCATCTCCAAGAATGATCTCTGGATAGAGAGCCAGAAATAAGCCCAATGTGCTGCAGGATATGTCTAATCCTTCTCCCACCCTAAAGAGTAGGAGGAGAAGGAAGGAAGGAAGGAAGGAAGGAAGGAAGGAAGGAAGGAAGGAAGGAAGGAAGGAAGGAAGGAAGGAAGAAAAAATAGGATATAAAGAAGGACTGGAATGATAAGAAAACTACTTGTAAAAGAATTGTCTCTAGATTTATTGGATTTTGTCCTGCAGTTTTCTGTCTTTCAAATTAGCCTCCATTACTCTTTCTTCAAATGCAAATTAGATTAGCCTCTTATCAGTGAGCTTCATTTATCCTCCCTCTGGTCTTCAGTATTTAGCCACTCTGCTAGGTGTGGAAAATGCTCAGCCATTCACTGGAGTGGAAATACTCTCCTGTACTTCTGCATCAATAAACTGAGAAATCAGTTTATAAACCCATGTAGTCTGGCAGGGCTTAGTCTAGGTCACACACTGCAGTCACCTGGTGAGCTTTGAAAAAAAAAAATGCTTTCTCTCACCTCTAGCATAGGAATTCGGGATCTTATGATATATAGGAAAGGTCCCATGGGGATCTACATCATAAAAATCATAAAACCAACAACTGCCCAAAACAGTAAATATATATATATAAAATAGATATATAATATGTATATATACATTTTTTAATTGTAAGCATTTCTATCATTTTTTATCCTGTTTTTGGCTGTTTGGTTTTGTTTTTCTATTTGTTTACCCACAGAGTTTCATAACTCACTATTTAAGTATTGAGTTGTTTCTTCTTACCTATTTCACAAACTTCATAAAGTTTGGTTTGTTCTGGTACTCCCCTTTGTACGTAATTCGAAGTCTGCATCTGACCGAAATTGTTGCCGATAGGTGGTACCTTAATTCTGACTCTATGATGAGTTAATGTTTTCTTTCTGACAGCCCCATGGTGAATCAATCAAAGAGTTTTTCTTTACTTCTGAGTTAGCTGAGTGGGGATTTGTTTAATAAATACTACAAAAAGGACCCTTTAGTCAGAAGATTTTGCATCAATAAAGACAGGAAAAATATTTTCCATATTTTCATTCTATTGGTATATTCAGTCTATATACAACTCTAAATATAGTATCCTGTCTTGTTATTGTTTCATTTGCCAAGGGATTGTTCGAGTCTCTTTGAAAGTTCAGCTCTTCAGTAGTAAACCCAGAATTCTGGATTACTAAACTCTTCATACCTAGTCCATTTGATTTACAGAATTTTTCTGGCTATTTCTAGTGAGTAAACTTCAAGACTGATCTTTCCTTAGTTTTATTTTTCTTTTCTTTCGTCTTTCTCAAAGATAAGTTGCCTAATCTTCCTTAAATGATGTTTGGACCTGAGAGATAGTATAAAAGGGAAGGTTCTTTTTTTTTTTTTTTGGTTTTTGAGTCACACCTGGCAGTGCTCAGGGGTTACTCCTAGCTCCATGCTCAGAAATTGCTCCTGGCAGGCACAGGGGACCATATGGGGCACCAGGATTCGAACTGATAACCTTTTGCATGAAAGGCAAATGCCTTACCTCCATGCTATCTCCCGGGCCCCAGGAGGGAAGGTTCTTGCCTTGCACAGCAATGACCTCAATCAATTCCTGGCATAGCATAAGATCTTTGGAGCATCTCCAAGAATGATCTCTGGATAGAGAGCCAGGAATAAGCCCAATGTGCTGCAGGATATGTCCTAATCCTTCTCCCACCCTAAAGAGTAGGAGGAAGAGGAGGAGAAGAAGGAAGGAAGGAAGGAAGGAAGGAAGGAAGGAAGGAAGGAAGGAAGGAAGG
>PVKC010046550.1:0-11223 GCA_004027635.1 Crocidura indochinensis
AGATAAACACAAAGAAAAGACAGAACTCACAGTCTTTGCAGTTGGCCCCACTAGGCAGGTGTGGACTCGCAGAGATTCCCAGCCTCATGTCACAAACAGGGGACTTTGCTTTTGCACAGTACTTGAATCTTGCCGGTTTTCATTGTAATGGCATGTTCCTGGGCGTTCCTGCCCTGAATGGACCTCTGGGAGAGCGAGGTTTTTTTTTTTCTGAGCCAATATGGCCCACTCCCACGAGGTCCAGAGGACAGGAGACGAAAGATAAACACAAAGAAAAGACAGAACTCAGTCTTTGCAGTTGGTCCCACTAGGCAGGCATGGATTCGCAGAGATTCCCAGCCTGATGTCACAAACAGGGGACCTTGCTTTTGCACTGAACCGATGACCTTTTGCATGAAAGGCAAGCACCTTACCTCCATGCTATCTCCTTGGTCCCAAGACACATATCTTAATAGTCAGAACAAACATAGACTCAAAATCAAAGGTTGGAGGATAATCATTCAAGCAAACTAACTTCATTAAGAAGGCTGGAGTGGCCATACTAATATTAGATGACACAGAATTTAGACTTAAAAGTTAAAAGGGAGAGAGATGTACATTTCTTAACAATCGGGTATATGTACAACAGTAAAAAAATCCCTCTCTGGAACATAGACTCACCCAATGAGGGACAAGCCAAATAGTTAAAACAATTGGTTACAAATTTGGAGGAAGATATCAACAAGAATACCATAGTGTGAGACTTTGGCACTGCCCTGTCAACCCTTGATAGTCAGCCAGGCTAAAACCTAACATCCTTAATAGTGATCGGACACCAACAAGTACCAAACATAATAAGATACCCCGACAACGAGGAAAATGGGAACAATTGGACCTAAGAGCAAATTATCCTACCTCACCAGACAAATCAGAAGACTTGTCACCCTGTGATTTATCCAATTGCCAAGACCGTGACTGACAGATGACGGCCTGACAGAACCATGGCCAGACTGTATGTATCCTGGGACCAATTAAAAAAAAAAAAAGCCCTAGTCAGGGCATGAGCTTTGACCTGCATAACAACTATGATCCCTAGTTCCAGAGGTCCATCTGAGACTATTGAAATGGAAGGGGGCCTCTGGAAACATAACGAATGACGCTATCCCAGGCCCCCTCCTAGGATCAGCAAAAAGACCAGGACCGCCAACTACAGAAGGCGAATTAAAACGACACTGAGGGAACAGAACTTTGAGAACCATGAAGAAAGCCATAATCATAAGTTCAACTCCTTGAATTGTGCAGATACTGAGACCTCTAGAGACAGAGGGCTGTTTTATCACCCAAGACGGAGCAGAAGTCTTCTCTACACCAAAAAAGCACCAAGGGGAGAGCAAATGAACCTGAAAAGAGTCTATAGTCAATCCCATGACAATATACTTAAAGGCTGGAGAAACCCTGTACCTCTTAGGTAAAGGAAATTCCTTTTTCAATGACCCCAATATTTACTGTGCATCTGCAGGAGTGGAAAAAAAAACAAAAAACATTTTTTTCATTAATATTATTGACTAATATATTTTTATTGTTGATTTCATGGTGATAGTTTGGCAAATGAAGTGGATATCTCCATTTATATTTATTTATTTATTTATTTATTTATTTTCTTTCCTTTTTCTTTCCTTTTTTTCCTTCTTTTTTGAATGCTCACAGGATACTTTGACAGTGCTTTAGGTACTGCTGTGGTGCTTCACCTTCTTTTTTCCCCTACATCTCTCAAACCAAGGATGAAACCCTCTAGAAGATCTCCGTCCATTTCCGGAGTATTTGACTTTTTTCTTTTTTTTCTTTCTCTTCTCCAGGTTATTACTTTGATCCTCTTCAAACAAAACCACATGACTTGAACTAACTAGTCCCACATCCCAATTGGGGAGGGGTATAAAGGAAGTACCAAGACTAAATAGGTGTAGGACCACCAAGTAGTTAGCTAGGCACAGAGGGGACCACTTAACCTGGCAGCCCCGGGGGTGAGGGAGAAGGACATGTGAGGTAGGATGGGAAGAGAGGCGGAGGGAAGACAATCTGGTGAAGGGAATTCCCCTGATTTTATGTTAACATGTACCTAAAATATTATTGTCAACAATATGTAAGTCACTATGTTTAAAATAAAAATTGTTATTATGAAAAAAAAAAGAATATATCTGAAAGGAATGGAAGAGAGTGGCCTATTGAATATATAGGGTTTTCTATTTCTAGAAAAAATATATATATATATTCCAGAAAGCACATGGTTCACTATCCAAGATGACTAAATCTGGCCCATAAAATATACCTCCATAAAATTAAGAGGATAGAAATGGTAAGAATTACCTTCTCAGATCATTATGCATGGAAATTAGAAGTAAATTCCATTACAGACACAGAGAAAAACTTTAAGACCTAAAAGTTAGACAGCTCACTGCTGAACAACCAGTGGGTTAGAGAAAAAAAATTCAAAGAGAAAATCAAAAGATTCTTGGTAATAAATGAGAATGAAGATGCAAATTATCAGAATTTGTGGGACATACTTTTTAAAATTTTTCTGCGGATTCTTGTCATTTTAGGAACCCTCAATTGTTCTTTAGCATGTGGAATCCTAGAAACATCCTTTCAACCAAAATGGAAGTACAGTTTTATTTTCTGTTATTTATGCATTTAAAGAAGTAAGTCTAATCAGTTCCACTATCTTACTAATTCATTAATATTTAGTTATGAATTGCTCTTTTTTATCACAAGACAATATAAATTGCTTGTTATAATTATCAGAATATATGTATATTTTATCACAAGAAAATAAAAATTGCTTATTAGCATTATCAGAAAATGAATGTGTAAAAGATAATTTGTAATAATTGTGAAATATCATAATTATGCTACTTAAGTCATTGAAGATTTAGGGAGATGGTTGGTGCTAGTCGAGCCTTCTGTGTATTGTTTTCACTTATTGAATTTGGTGGTCTTGTAAGCAACTTTCACATCAAATATGCTGTGTTTCTCTTGGTCTAACAGTAGTATGAAATTTTTGAGGTGCCATAACTTTACACTAGAACAATTTGGCAGCTTGGTAGCTTGATGACATTCATTTGTGGAGCTGAACAGAAAATGTCTAGTGTGGGAGAGGGATGCTGGTCTAGCAATAAGAGAGAGCTTGGGAGATTTTCCCACTCCTATAAAGAAAAGTTCTATCAGCCCAGACCTGTCTACCTGGGAAATTCAATAGCTTGGCATTTTCTACATTTTACATAGAGTTTTTTTTTTTTTGGTTTTTGGGTCACACCCAGTGACGCTCAGGGGTTACTCCTGGCTATGCACTCAGAAGTCGCTCCTGGCAGGCACAGGGGACCATATGGGAACCGGGGGATCGAACCGTGGTCCGTCCTAGGCAAGGCAGCAGGCACCTTACCTCCTGCGCCACCTCCTGGCTCCCTTACATAGAGTTTTTAAAGGCATTGATTTTTTTTTGATGTTTAAGTTCAATAGTTTATAAGGAATCATTTTTTTTTTTTGGTTTTTGGGTCACACCCGGCAGTGCTCAGGGGTTACTCCTGGCTCCATGCTCAGAAATTGCTCCTGGCAGGCACGGGGGACCATATGGGGCACCGGGATTCGAACTGATGACCTTTTGCATGAAAGGCAATCGCCTTGCCTCCATGCTATCTCCCGGGCCCAGGAATCATTTTTTTTACTAACAACTTTGGTTGCATAACTTTTCTTCAAATAACTTTTATTACTTTCATATATTTTAGAATGCAGTGGTATTCTAATTTGATATAAAGCATTATGTGAATCTTATTTACCTCTTTGATCTAGAGTTATTTATGAGAATTGATTTAATTCTACATGATTAAATTTTGTAGAGAAAGTGAATTATAGAATTTCTATTTCTGGGGGTTTACAAGAGGTGTGTGTGTGTGTGTGTGTGTGTGTGTGTGTGTGTGTGTGTGTGTGTGTGTGTGTGTGTGTGTATGTGTGTAAACACTGGTAGCTTCAGATCTTACTCCATGTTCTGAGTTCAGGAATTTCCCAGCATAGCTCTGGAACCATATGCAGTGACAAGGCTTGAACTGAGGGTATTTAGATGCAACTCTTTTGTAGCATTATATGTGATGCATATTTATACTCTCATGAGTATAAGAAAAAAGTCCTCTATAGAGTTGAACATTAGCTGTTATCACTCAAATTTGACTTATTAGTGACAGAATTAATATTCTCCTACTTATCATTTTACCCACTTGATTCACTAAAGATTATGAGTGAGTTTTTTTCACTAGTGTTATATTTAGATAAATTTCTCCTTGCTTTGCTAGATTTTTAATATAAAGTTTATTAATATCCATAACTTGAGTTGCATTTATCAATATAAAATCATTTCAAACACTACTTGAATTATGTAAAAGCACTTACACAGAAAATATTATATTGAGTTTAAAAATAATATACTTAAACTAGCATAGGTGAAAACCAAGATCTATTTTTAATAACATATTTTTTATAATTGAATCACCATGAGATATCAAGATACTTATAAAAAGCTAAGCATGTACTTCCCCTTATGTGCCAGTATTACATTTGTTTTCTAATCTTTCAGATTAAAGTAATATGCACTTTTCACATTAGATTATATGATCTAATTGAAATTCATTTTTTTTTTTTTTGGTTTTTGGGCCACACCCGGTGACGCTCAGGGGTTACTCCTGGCTATTCGCTCAGAAGTCGCTCCTGGCAGGCATTGGGGACCATATGAGAAACTGGGGGATCTGTCCTAGGTTAGTGCAGGCAAGGCAGGCACCTTACCTCCAGCACCACCGCCCGGCCCCCTAAAATTCAGTTTTGACATGAGTAGTTGTACTATGTATTAATGGCTACTCATTATTTAATGATTTTACCATGATTTAACAAGTTTCTTTGATGTAATTTAGCAATATTTTTTCTTACAAAAAATTTAGACCTTTAATTCTGTTTTTTTCTTAATATTTTTTGTAAAATTATATTCCTTATTTTTATGAACTTGGTATACCTTTATTCATTCCATTTAAAAAGTACATGTTTTTTTTGCTTGAGCACAATTTATAGTCCCATGATCCTTTCTAGGAGTGATCTCTGAGCATAGAGCCAAAAGAAAGCCTTGAGCAATGCTTCGTAGGCTCTCACATCCTCTCAGAATACTGTTTTGAAGGCTTAAAAGATTTTATTAAGATTTTTATTAAGATTGATTTTATTAAGATTTCATTTTTTATTTTATTAAGATTGATTTTATTAAGATTGAATCAAATAATGTCACCTTATCAACTCTAGCACTTTTCTAAGCATGCTTAAAAAAGTCCTTCCTTTTTACTCGATCTTTTGATTATTTTTTTTAAATATTTTTCTACATAGTATTTATCAAGTGAAACTTCCTTGTTTCTTGTCATTGTTTCTCTCTTTTGCTCTAGAATTAAATACAAATTCTATGAGGAGATTTATTTTGATCTGTTTTGTGCATGATTTTATCCTTTGTGCCTGATCTAAAGTTTGGCATGCAAGATATTGAGTAAACAAATTAGCTATTTTAGTTTTAAATACTTTATCTTTGCATTTATTTTATTTTGCTTTTTGAGCCATACCCTGTGGTGTTCAGGGATTACTTCTGGCTATGTGCTCAGAAATTACTCTTGGCTTGGGGGACCATATGGGACACAGGGGATCAAACCTAAGGTTCGTCCTGGATTGGCCACGTACAAGGCAAATGCTCTACCACAGAGCTATCATTCTGGCTCCTGTTTTTGTAATTATTTTATAAAAGTTATCAAGATTCAAAGCTTTAGTTATAGAAGCTAAAACCATTCCTCAATTTTAGAATACTGCATTCAACTCTTTGTTAATTCTATTTTTTTAGTGAGCATGCATGTTTTGATTTTTTTCTTTGCTTTTTTGTGTTTGGTTTTTTGGGGGGGCACACTTGGTCATACTCAGGGGTTACTTCCACAATCAGGAATTACTTCTGGTAGTTCTTGGAGGACCATATCGGATATCAGGTATAGAACTTGTGTAGGGCATGTACAAGGCAAGTGCCTACCCACTGTACTATTGTTCTAATTTCTTAGATTTTGATTTAAAAATGTATTCTTCTGACATTTTATATGTGAAAATGCATAAATTAAAGAATTTTTGAATAGTGTGAGGTACAGTTACATTTTCAGTTTTTTGCATGTGACTACTCATTTTCCCCAACAGTTATCTTTAGACTTACAATCCTGTTCCATTGGTCTCTGAGTCTATTATATCTTTGCAATACCATTCAAAGTGAAGAAATACAAAACATACCATCATTCATTTTTTAGTATTGATTTAGCTATTTCATGAATTTTCTAATTCCAAACAAATTTTTGGTAGTTTGTTTCAATTTTTAAAGCATACCATTGGTAGTGAGTGAGATAAATATAATGGCTGTCTTGAATACAGGCAGAGTGTGGGGGAGGAGGAAGATGAGGGTATTGGTGGTGGGAATGTTGCACGGGTGAAGGGGGTATTCTTTTTCTGAAACATGTTTGTAATCATGGTGTCTAAATGAAGATGTTAATTAAAAAAAGAAATACAAAATAAAAATAAACATAGCATTGGAATGTTGTTTGTTTGTTTGCTTTTGGGTCACACCAGCTAGCGTTCAGGGGTTACTCATGGGTCTGTGCTCAGAAGTCGGTCCTGTACATTTTTTGGAGGGTGGCCCACACTTAGCAATGCTCAGGGGGTAAATCCCGGCTCCAAACTCAGGAATCAATCCAAGCAGTGCTAGGGGTCATAAGGGGTGTCAGGGATTAAACCCAGGTTGGCCACATGCAAAACAAGCATCCTTCCCAGTATATTAACTTTCCATCCCTGCAAACAATAATTTAAAAATGTCTTTCTCCTCTAGATCATGATTAGTGTTGATATTCCTCTTAATAATGTCCCACAGATCTCTTGTATTTTCTGACTTTTTTTTTTGACATTTTTTTTTTATTTTGATCATAGTGGCTTACATATCTTTCACATTAGTATTTTAGGTACATATTAACATTGAATCATGGGAATACCTACCACCAAATTTGTCCTCCCCCTTCCCCCTTCCCTTTCTGCAACCCATATCCCCCATAATTCCCCCCCAGGCTGCTAGAGTAGGTGGTTTCGTCTTTGTCCAGCTTACTATCAGTGATCATACATCTGTTTGGTCCTGGTGCCCTCCCTTGTTTCTCCCTCTATTTGAGAGTCTAACCTAGATAAATCGAGTTATGTGGTTTTGTTTGAGGGAGAGAAAGGCAATAGAATGGGGTAAAGATTAAGCAAAATAATAATAAAAATAAATATAAAAAATAAAATTAATTAATTAATAAATTAAAAAATATGTTGAAAATGGGTGGAGTTCTTCTAGTGACTATCTGCCTTAGTTTGAGAGAGGACATGAGAAAGGTAATTGATACATCATAACAATACAAAAATAAATGTCAACTTTGATATCCAGTGAGCCCTGCAGCAACTAAAAAAGCACCACACATTAGTCTTGGTTCTGAATTCATATCATGCCGGTGTGCAAAAAGAAGGAGAAAGATAAGGTAAAATAATATGAAAATAGAAAAGGAGACATCCACTTCAATATCTATACCAAAATAAAGATGTCAAACAATCAATCAATCAATATATATATATGTGGAAAAATGATTATTTTGTGCTTTTTTTTCCCTTTTCCACCTGCATACGCACAGTAATCATTGGGGATATTATAGAGGGAATTCCCTTGACCTAGGAGATACAGGGTTTCTCCATCCCTGAAGTATACTGTCATGGGGTTAACTATAGACTCCTTGCATGATCCTTTACTCTCTCCTTGGTGTTTTTGTGATGTATGGAAGACTTCTGCTTCATTATGGATGGTAAAATCAGTCCTCCATATCTAGAGATCTTGGTGACTGTGCAGCTTGTGATGGAATGGAGCTTGTGATGAAGGCTTTCTTTGTGGTTCTAGCAGTTCTGCTTCTTCAGTGTCGTTTTACTTCATCTTCTGTAGTTGATGTTCTTGGTCATTACGTTGCTCCTAGGATTGTCTTTCGTTATGTTTCTGGAAGACCCGTTCACTTGAGGCTGTCTCAGTCAGACCTCTGGAATTGGATATCTTGTTTGTTGAACAGATTGTAGACCGAGAGCTAGGTTAGAGCTATTTGTTGCTGTTGTTGGTTCCGGGATGCATACTGTTTAGTCCTGGTTGTAACGACCAGTCATCTGTATATAGCAATCTTGGTTTTTACACAGATATTTTCTGACTTTTTAAACATATCTTTACTTCTTTAAAATGTCTGCCCCAAAGTCAGTCAGGGGTGAGGGTGGGAGGGAACCTGGAGACATTGGTGGTGGGAAGTGTGCACTGGTGCAGGGTGTTGTACATTGTATGACTGAAGCTAAATTATAAACAACTTTGCATCTGTGAAAAAAACTGTATTATGAAAAAAGCTTGTAGCTATGCTGTTTAAATAAAGTAATTAATTAAAAAAGAAGAGATCAGTCCTGGAAGGCTCGGGGGACTATAAGGGATGCTGGGATTTGAACCACTGTTTGTCCTGGGTCAGCTGTGTGCAAAGCAAAAGCCCTGTTGTACTATCTCTCCAACCCGAACATTGGGATTTAAATAGAAATTACATAGAATGTTTTGCATAGAAATATTACTTTGATTCTTCCAATCCATGAACAAGGCATATTTTTCCATTTCCTATTGTCTTCTTCAATTTCTTTCAGAACTAAAATAATGTCCAGATTGACTAACATGCTTTTGGCAAATCTTTGGATTTATTTTTCTCAGAGATATTGTCTTAGTATATCACAATTTCTTTATAATATTTTTTATCTTTCAAAAATTTTTATTTTACTTGGATGTTTTAGTTTCATTCAGCAAGATAGCTGGTCTACTGATTTGATACAAATCAATTTTATTAAAAGTTGATGCAATTTTTTTTTTTTTTTTTTTGGTTTTTGGGTCACACCCGGCAGTGCTCAGGGGTTACTCCTGGCTCCATGCTCAGAAATTGCTCCTGACAGGCACGGGGGACCATATGGGGCACCGGGATTCGAACCGATGACCTTTTGCATGAAAGGAAAGCGCCTTACCTCCATGCTATCTTCCGGGCCCCAAGATGCAATTTTCTGATTCATTTTTCCACTCTGTATTTCTTAACTGGTACATTTACTCTGTTAATGCCGAGAGAGATTATTATCATGGGGTTTTGTGCCATATTTTTGTAGAAGTTTGTTGTTTGTGAGGTCTGTCTACCTTAATGTAGACCCTTCAGTTCTTTTTCTTTTCTTTTTTTGTGCTCAGTGGTTACTCCTGCCTCTGTGCTCAGAAATCGCTCCTGGAAGGCTCGGGGGGACCATATGGGATGCTGGGATTAGAACCACTGTCCTTCTGCATGAAAGGCAAATGCCATACCTCCATGCTATCTCTCCGGCCCCCTTCAGTTCTTTTTTCTAAGATTGGCTTTGAGGGGCCAGAGAAATAGCATGCAGAGGACCAGGGACGGATCCTGGTTTAATCCCCAGCATATCATATGGTCCTCCAATCCTGCCAGTAGCTATTTCTGAGCACAGAACCAGAAGTAATCTTTGAGCACTACCAGATGTGGCCTAACTTTCCCCTCCCACCCAAAAAAGATTGGATTTGGGTCTGTAAAGTTCTTGAGCTGTTGTTTACCCATGGAGCAGTGTATTCTTTCTTTAATCCTGGTTGAATGAATAATTCTTGGCAAGGCATTAATTTCATTGATGTTTTTCTGTATATTCCACCACTGACTTCGGGCCTGGAGGGTTGCTAGTGATAAATCTGCTATAAATCTTAAGTATGCTTCTTTGAATGTAATTTCCCTCTTTGATCTTGATGCTTTCAGTATTTTACCCTTCTCTTTAGTTTTAATCATTGTGCCTAGGATGTCCCTTGGGTTCTTTTCTTCGGGTCTTAGCTGGTACTCTTTGGACATTCAGGATGTGGGTGCATGCACTCTTCCGCTCTGGAAAATTTTCAGTAATGATGTCTTTGCTTCTTCATAGGTGTTTTTTTTTTCTCCCGGGCCCCGGTTATATATATATATATATATTTGATCATCTTATTTTATTTTATTTTTTTATTTTGTCATTCTTTTTTTTTATTTTAACACCTTGATTACATAAATAAATGTGTTTGGGTTTCAGTCATGTAAAGAACACCACCCATCACCAGTGCAACGTTTCCATCACCATTGTCCCAAATCTCCCACCTCCCACCCACCCCATGCCTGTACTCTGCACAGGTTCTCCATTTCCCTCATATATTCTCATTATTAGGACAGTTCAAAATGTAGTAATTTCTCTAACTAAACTCATCACTATTTGTGGTGAGCTTCATGAGGTGAGCTGGAACTGCCAGCTCTTTTCTCTTTTGTGTCTGAAAATTATTATTATTGCAAGAATGTCTTTCATTTTTCTTAAAAGCCATAGATGAGTAAGACCATTCTGCGTTTTTCTCTCTCTTTCTGACTTATTTCACTCAGCATGAGAGATTCCATGTGCATCCATACGTAGGAAAATTTCATGACTTCATCTCTCCTGACAGCTGCATAATATTCCATTGTGCATATGTACCACAGTTTCTTTAGCCATTCGTCTGTTGAAGGGCATCTAGGTTGTTTCCAGAGTCTTGCTATGGTAAATAGTGCTGCAATGAATATAGGTGTAAGGAAGGGGTTTTTGTATTGTATTTTTGTGTTCCTAGGGTATATTCCTAGGAGTGGTATAGCTGGATCATATGGGAGCTCGATTTCCATTTTCTGGAGGAATCTCCATATCACTTTCCATAAAGGTTGAACTTTCTGTCCATTTCTTCTCCCCATTTTTTGATGGGATTAGATGTTTTTTTCTTGTAAAGTTCTGTCAGCGCCTTGTATATTTTAGAAATTAGGCCTTTATCTGATGGGTATTGGGTGAATAGTTTCTCCCACTCAGTGGGAGGCTCTTGTATCCTGGGCGCTATTTCCTTGGAGGTGCAGAAGCTTCTCAGCTTAATATACTCCCACCTATTAATATCTGCTTTCACCTGCTTGGAGAGTGCATTTTCCTCCTTGAATATGCTTGTAGTCTCAATGTCCTGGAGTGTTTTGCCTACGTGTTGTTCTATGTATTTTATGGTTTCAGGTCTGATATCAAGATCTTTCATCCATTTGGATTTCATCTTCGTAC